>JAJLUP010000058.1:0-64086 GCA_030564285.1 Blastobotrys parvus
AAAAAAAAAAAAAGCTGCGTCCTTACGAGAGAGGGGATCCCGATGATGAACGAGCCGCACGGGGCGTTAAGGTGGCTCGTTTTCCGCACCGCTTGAACGTTTTGCCAACATCTAGAAGATGTAGCGTATTGCTGGAGGACTAAAGGCTATGAATATCAAGCGAGCTTAAGACAGAGAGCTTTGAACCGGTCTCAAGAACGGCCATACCACGCATATCGAGCGTACTTAGCGAGCAAAAAAACAGCCGAGCGCAGCGGGATCTTTGAGAGAAAGGATCCCGTTATGCTCGATATGTTCGGTCTGATCAGATTTCGAGAGAAGGGATCCCCCTTCGCTGAAAAAAAAAACGGGCTTTCGATTCCGGAGTGGGTAGCTGAAATTTGAGTGGGGCTGGCTCAGGATCCATACGACAGTGCTTTGCTGTGGGTTTTTAGTGAGTGGTCCATCTCGAAAATTTTCCAAATTTCCCGACACATCCACGAAGCATGCCGCCCAAGAAACAACAGCAGGGTCCGAAGAACCAGGAAAAGAAGCGGTCTCAGGCTGCATCCGACAAGACTTTTGGTCTAAAAAACAAGAATAAATCGTCCAAGGTGCAAAAGTTTGTTGCACAAGTCGAAGCACAAGCAAAAGCACCAGGATCGGCTGAAGCTAGGCGGAAAGAAGCTGAAGCGGCCAAGCGCGCAGCTGAGAAGAAAGCCGCTGAACAGGCCAGAGAAGAAGCTCGAAAGCTATTCGGTGGTATTGCTCAAATCCAAAAGGTTCCCTTTGGTGTCGACCCAAAGACGGTGGTTTGTGCATTTTTCAAGCAGGGGACATGTACCAAGGGCAAAAAATGTAAGTTCAGTCACGATCTGAATGTCGATAGAAAGACTGCCAAGAAGGATCTTTACAGCGACGAACGGGAGCCCCAGGAGGAGGCTGACACTATGGACACCTGGGATGAAGAAAAGCTTCGGAGTGTGGTCATGTCTAAGCACGGCAATCCGCAGACTACTACGGACAAGGTGTGTAAATTTTTCATCGAAGCGGTGGAGAATGGTAAATACGGTTGGTTCTGGAATTGTCCTAACGGTGGTGACAATTGCAAATATCGACATTCTCTGCCCCCTGGGTTTGTATTGAAAACCAAAGAGCAACGGCGACTCGAGCGAGAGGCTGCTGCCAGTGAACCGTCCATTACATTGGAGGATTTCATTGAAACTGAACGGCATAAACTTCCTAAGGAGCTCACTCCGGTCACGTGGGAGACTTTTACAAAATGGAAGAAAGAGAGACAAGACAAGAAGTCTGCTGCTGCGGAATTGGAAAAGAAGAAGGCCAAGGAAAAGAACTTGAGTGGTCGAGAGTTGTTGTTGACCGGGAAGTTTGTGGATGACGATGAAGATGATAGTGGAGATGCATGGGATATGAAGGATTTGGCAAGAAGAGTAGACGAAGAGGATGGCGAGTACGAACAATTAGAGAACTCCACAGAGGAGTAATTTTTTGAGTATTATTAGAGAATTAAGCTACAAAAAGAATACTTTTTTTTTCAAGCCTAGGCCAAGTTTGCACCGCCGGCTCCAGCAGCACCAGCCAAAGCAGAAAGATCCATTCCGCCGGCACCACCAGACATAGCAGCCAATTGCTCCATGTCCAAGCCGGCCATTGGGTTGGCTTCTGGGGCCTCGTCTTCCTGTTCGTCTTCATCGACCCACTTGTCAAAGTCGGTCTTGATGTATGGGAATCGTGCCTTTTCCTTAGTCAATCTTGGCCAGTATTCGGCTTGGGAGTCCTTCTTTCGAAGCACCATGAACAAGCCTCGACCGGTAGTATGTTGGACCGACTTTTCGACATTGATTTCATGGTGGAAGTTGATGTTCACGGCATAATGAGCGTCCTGGGAGTCTGCGGCGAACTTTAACGACTCGCCAGTGAGATCAATCTTTGGGTTGGAGATATCTGGAAGGATGATTGTCAAGAAAATGACGTTCTTTTCTTCGTCTGAGGCGCTGGACCGCTGAGCCCAGGTGACTATTGGTGTTGTTAGTTTCATTTTTTTGTAGCTTTTCATACCTTCTGGCACAATTGTTGATGGCATTGATGTGGTTGTAGTGTTAAACGTCGAGAAGAAGAGAGTAGAAGCAAACGCGCGCTTATTTGATGGCGCTCCCAGCCACGGATGTTGGGCGGCGGACACGCTCTAGAATCATCCAGAACCGTGCAATGTCTTCGCTGACATTGCGATTGGCAGAGCTACCGGACGACATATTGGACATAATCATCCAGAAACAGCATGCGGATGGTAGCCGGCTGCAGCTGACTTGCAGGCATCTTTGGGATCTTTATGACGATTGGCGCCGGAGAAAGTTCACCAAAACGTATGGGCCGCAGGGCATGGCGATGCTATCTGCGGTGCGGCGAACGATTGAATGCAGGCTGTTGCTTGACAACTATCCATCGTGGGCGATGATAGAGAAGTTTTTTGGACATGATTGGTGTTTCTGGCAGCGGAAGCACATCGTGACTACTAGACCCGAAGAGATCACCGACATTGACGACGCCGTGAGTGGCGCCCAGGAGGGGGTTTGGCGGGCCCTAACGGGCCCAATGGGCGGGATCCATGCTTCAAATGTTCATTGGTTGCACCTAAGGTACGAAACAAAGCTATTCAAGGGGATTTATAATGTCACGTTGAACATTCGAGTGGAGAACTTCGTTCGACTGGTGCCGATACGGTTCAAGGTGACCGGGCCATCAGTACATCAAAGATGGCGAGAATTCACCCCATACACCTTTCGGACCGTCGACGAAAGTTCTGCGTTCCAGGATTACCTCTCATTCAAGCCCGTGGAGATCTGTCTAGGAAGCATGGAGATATCCGATGACGGCCTCCAGCCGGTTGTTTTTGAGGTTGAGGATACTGGGGTCATGATGAATCGGGGGATCTTGTTCAATTATTTGCATTTCGACCGGGTATCAGAACCATCAGAAGGAGACTGGATACTAACAAGGCATCGGATGAGCCCGTCCCCAGACATCAAACAGGCATATGAGGCGTTGACTGCCATCAAAATGAGTGTGGGGTAAACCAGCGATGTCAGTCCGCGCCGCGGTGTATTTTACTCAGGTCTCTAGCACTGCACTGGACCCGCCCCTCATTTTCATGAGCTTGCATCTGGACATCCACCATCACCAAAAACGAAAACATGGCTAGTATTAGAAAAAGCGCATCATTGCTAGTGGTTGCACCGCCAGACAAGCTTCTTTTCATGAAAAGACCCCAGCACGGCACGTTTCCATCGAGCCATGTGTTTCCTGGTGGGGTTGTTGAAGAGAGTGACCCAAGTCTTGCATACACAGCACTTCGCGAAACGTTTGAGGAGACTGGACTATTTATTTGCCCAGGATCGAATCCAGTTATATATCCCATCGGCACTTTCAAGACGTATGAAGATGCATTAGAATCGGCCGGATCCAGGGTGGATTGGTCTCTAGAGCCTTCGAAACTCGATCTGTGGCCGGTATCGCGATGGATCACTCCTGTAGGGATCAAGAAGCGGTTTTCTACCCAGTTTTTCATCTACAGAGTACCAATAGCATTCAACCTGGAGGGAGTGAAAAGCGATGAAGCAGATATGTTAGAATGGTTGAGCCCCATCGAAACACTGCAAAAGTTCCACTCTGGAAAGATCAGCCTAATGCCTCCACAGTTCTATCTCGCCGGCTCACTAAAAACTTTTGGCTTCCGGGACACAATAGAACGCCTCAAAAACAGAGTGTTCGAGCCTCGCCAACTCAGCTTGTCGGACGATAAGCGAACACAAGAGCTCGACTGGGGTCAAGGAGAGTCCGGGATTATAACTCGAGACAAGACAGGCATTGTTCGGGACATCAAGCATATTCAGAGACTATAATTTTTTCATCTATATTTTAGGAGCTTTATTATTGGCAGTTTTACTTTGTAATCTGTGCAATCTGCAGCCCTGCGGCTCGATTTAGGTTCGCCCCTGAGCCGCCTTAGCTAGCCTGATGATACCAAGTAGCCATCAAGCGCATCGGGATCCTTGCTTTCGCAAGACGCACTGCGTGCAGCTTTCTTTCTTTTTGCTCGCTCCGCTCGAGCTTAGCTTGGTATGCTGAGTACCGGTGCGGCGATGTGCTGAGCGAGCCGCTTTTGCTATCCTGGTGATGCTGAGCAATTATCGAGCGAAGCGAGCAAAAAAAAAAGGCTGCACGCAGTGCGTCTTGCGAAAGCAGGGATCCGGCTGCACTCGGCTAGATCATTCATTCGTTAATTATCATACATACGATCAGAGGTACACTGCTTCGATATTGAGCTCTTCATGCAGCTTCCTCTCGAGCTTGTAGCTATATACATTACCGTCACTGAAAAGCAGCACCAGTTGCCATTCCCCGTTTCGAACCTTGCAAGCACTCAGCCCCAGAAGCATGCGATCGAGCGAAATAGGCAGATCCGGGAACAGGTATTCTTGTCTCATGCAGAACACCCCTTTATATCTCACCAATCTGAATACTGTCACGGCCCCAATTTGCGACGCGACGGCGATTGCCGACAGTTCTGGAATTGGGGCGACAATGTTGAGTCTGTCGATGCCAGCTCGATGGTCGAGCTCGTTGCGGCGTTCGTATCTCAGTACGGAAAGACGAGCCGCATTGCAATAAAAGTCTTCCACCCTGCTCATTATGAGACCTTTGCGATCAGTGCACACGAAAAACTGGTTCTTGAAAAGCTCTTTTCCCGGCAGGTGCGACTCGAGCCATTCCTTTTTGCGTTCGTTCTTCGTCAACACTAGTTGTAGTGCCGTGTGCGGCGACTGCGGCAGCCATTGTAAATTCTCAACACTCTGGAGATATTGCGTGTCAATTTCATGAAACGAAAACCGGGTAGCGGGTCCGTCTTCCCCCTTGCCGGTTATTTTCACGTTCTCAGCTGCAAACTTTTCAAAAATTGGCTCTTCTGAAATGTACGGATTGCCGACGGCTTCCGACAGCGAATCCACTTTCTTGAAATCTGGCTCACTGAAGGCACTTATCGTCCATCCCCAGTCATGCAACGTCTCACGATACCACCAGCGACCGTAGTTGAATGGCTTTTTATGGTATTCATGGCGATCGTAAGACTCCTGGGCCAGGTCCAAATACTCCATTGTCCGATGCAAGTTGAGCCGCTCGCCGTAATAAAACTCCCACATCACAGCCTCATTGTTGATGCTCACGCATGCCACATAGCATGTCTCTGGAACTGCATACTCGGGCTCTATTTCGACGAATTTCACGCTAGGGATGTTATGCAGTAGTTGAGGACTGTACATTGTCTCAACTGCATCGTGCCGTGAATCGTCGTCATCGCTGCGGTCCATAGCCGGGATCAGGTTGAACACGGTCACCTTACGACTGTTATCGCTCACAGCAATCAGACCAGCATCATTCACATCTAACCCCCAAGCCGACATGGGGAGATGCAACTCATAGACCGGGGATACAGCCTGGTCGCCATCATCAAACAAAGCATCTGTCCAGAATACCAAAACTCTGCCATCATCACCGGCCGTAACCACCACCTCTCTTCCTCTCAATGTACCAAGGGTGATAAAATTAATACCGTGAGGATTTGCAGGCCAATTTGCTCCCTCAACCTGATCTACCGTGGTGATTGCCGGCCGGGTCTGAATGATTCTTGCCGGTTTTTTCCCCACGGTACCAGCTACTGCATCCCATTCGAACAGAGCTAGCTTCGTGCCGGCACAGACAATCCAAAGCTGGCAGGTGTTACTGAAGACAGTCAGATTGTTGCGATAGCTAAACAGCGCTAACTCGGGCGGAATTTCGTGACAACCGACATATCCAAGGTCCAATGCACTGCTGTATCGATTGCCGAGTTGAACCGCAGGAATATACCCTCTGCTGGCAAACTCCTGAGGCGTGTATCCGGACGAATCGTACTCGCCGTCCGGCATGACAAACGACGCATCATGGTATTCATCTTCATGCAAGTCGCTGTCCGAGTCAGACCCAGACCTCACTTCTGACTCCGAGTCCATGCGTTGTGGATTAATCTGAACTGTTCTGTGTGTGTGGGTGATATTAACCGCCGAGCCTCCCAACTTTTATCCCCGGTTTGCACACCCCGGCGAAATTCAAGCCGCTCCTCATGGCACAGATGCTAAGCACATCACCGGCCCAGCATATCGAGCGAAGTAAACAAAAAAAGCCGAGGGGGATCCCTGATTTAGCAAGACGCACTGCGTGCAGCTTTTTCTTTTGCTCGCTTCGCTCGAGCTAAGCTTGGTATGTATCGGTGCGGCGGCACTGAGCGAGCCGAGTTGGCTAGCCTGATGATACTGAGAAGTTATCGAGCGAAGCGAGCAAGAGAAAAAAGGCTGCACGCAGTGCGTCTTGCGATAGCAGAGGTCCCGCCGCGCTCGATTAGTTGCATCTAATGACATTTACACAAACGAAGCTATGCGGCGTAAAGGCAAGATGCTGTAAAATTCATCAAGATGCAAGAATAAGTACACATATGCTCGGAAGGTAATAAATAAAATTTTACAATAGCTGAGGAATAGGCTTTCGGCGAGCCGGCAATGGGGGAGGCTTCTCAGCCGCAGATTTCCCGAGATAGCTTCCAACAACCAGCAACGACTCCTCGTCGATATCCTGTCCTCGACGCCACATTCGCAATCGCGTTTTGTTAGGCAATCGATCGCGAGCCCTCGCAATCCGTGCCTTCCACTCCTCGATGCGGTAGTTGTAGTCAATTGACGCCTCATCAGGCACATCGTCGGCCATTGACGCAATCGACGGCTGCTGTCGTAACGATGGCGCTCCTGAACTATATGGCGAGGCTCGATACTGTGCGGCTTGAGACCGGCTGGCCCCAGATGCATTATTGGGTCCCAATACTGGTCTAGGAGGAAGCTGTGGAGCCGATGATGATGAAACTGCCCGTACCGCAGTATCTGGTGCCATCGCCGTAGACGTCGTAGTCTGTCCAGCTGACCGCGGTCGAGGTGGCGGCGGAGCGCCCGAAGATACCGCCAAAGATGATGTACTCCCATTCGGAGGAGTCGAAGGCGCCGAAGCTGGCGCCGGTGCTGGTGCTGACACTGATGCTGATGCTGGTGCTGGTGCTGGTGCTGGTGCCGCTGGTGGTACCCCAGAGAGCGGCTGGAGTGAGGCGCTGGGCTTAAGGCCGATAGGTTTTCGGGGCACGATCGGTTTCTTTTTCTTTGGTTTCTGAGCGGGCTCGGGCCCTGACGTATCTGCTAGATCAATCAGATCTGGAATGGCTTCGACTATTGGATCTGGCGGTGGGGGAGGCACTGCTGTTTGCTGCACCACAATCCGCCGCGATCGGGGCGGCGGGGGTGGTGGTGCGGTTCCCAATGGTTCACTCTTCCACCCTGCACGCTTCTTCGGCTCTGGGCTATTGTACGAATCAATTTCGTCAGGCCGTGGAATATACTGGGTAGCGCTGAGATCATTCTCCGAGTCGGCCATTGGCAGTGTCACATCGCGGATATAGATCGCCATGATCTGGTCGGGGAACGAGTTTGCGACCTCCACATATGCCTCCAGGTCATATTCCCCCGAATCGCCAATGAGAACGAACTTTCGTTTTGGAAAGTCCCGTAAGATTGCATACAGATTAGATCGTTTTCTCTCTGGACCAGGCTCAAAAAGCCCAGAGAAGATGCCGTTGTACCGTTTCAAATGCATGCTCCCCGCCGGTAACCCCTGATCTTTGATAAAGTCAGCAACTGTATGATACAGTCCCCAAGGAGCATTCGACACATAATGAAACTTGCAACCTCGCTTCGCCAGCTGTTGATACCAACTCACTACCCCATCGATACCCACCTTATCGTATTCTCGTACGAACACATTTCGCAGAAGCGCCCGTCTATCACCGTTGATACCGGTTCGTTTGATCGTATCATCAATATCAGTAATCACACTGATTCCCTCATCTTCAATATATAGCGCCTCCTCAATGGCAGATGCATTGCGGCTCGCGTCCACATGGATCATTGATGGCTCGTAATTGACCACACACCGAGCAACGAATCGTCCGCTGGAGTTCGTGATAGCTTCGAAAGTCTCCAGCTGCTGCGACCCGCCACCAAGACTTCTTGCGGGTCCAACCTGAATCAGCAATCTTCTGTTTGGAGCCGCTTTGTAGAAGAATGGAGCGAACCGTGATGCAAATACTCTCTCTTTTTCAGCCACTGTCTGTGTACTAGAACCCGCTGACGATATCGACGACGCTGTGGACGATTTTTTGATTGGCCTGGGATACGAAACATTCTCAGTGGAGCCTCTTCGCTCCATTTCGAATTCTTCTTCTCGGCCATATTCTTCACGATCAGCCATCATGGCTGCTGGAATCGCATCCGGTACACCGTTTTCGACTTCACTCTCCAACCCGGCATACTGTTTAGCCGCACTGAACATTAATCTGGCCCGTCGATTCATCTCTCCTCTAATATAAAGCCATCCACGTACCTCTACATGGTACTCCCCATCAGACTTGAACGAGTATGACGGATACAACACCAATTGCTCGTTGTCAAACGGATCGTTCAACGGTCCAGCCTCATCAACGTTCCGCTCAAACTCATCGTCATCAGGATTGCCACTCCCAGTCAAGTATTCATCACGCTTCTGTTTGATGAACTCCAACATGCGCTGCCGTTTAGATCCAGGTCCACCCGCCGGGATCTTGCTGAGCAGAGACGCTGCTGTGCTCTGGCTCATGTTTGTCAAGCGGATTCAGGGAGCGGGTGTGTTGTGCGTGTAGCAATAATTGGGATACGCGATGGTTGTATGCATGCATGCGACATCTCGAGACAACAACACAACAGCAACAACAGAAGCAGCGTTAATCATTTCATCTACTAATATAGTATAATATAATAATTATCCTGATTTATTTATTATTTGATCAATCAATTAAAAGCTTCCCGTCACTTGCAAGCATGCGACAACATCCCGAGAGAAGAACAACATAACAATTTCATGTACTACTATAACACAGTTTAATATATATTTGATTTAGGTTTTAATTATAACAATCCGGAAAAACTCATCGTTGCCTCACTTCTGTCGCCCACCCGGCAATATCATCGCCGCGAGACTTGGTCGGTCTTTCAACCTTGAGATCCTCCAACCCTTTAGCGTTCTTGATCCATTGATGATTCGTCATTCCACCAGCATCGGCTCGAGACTTTGGATTCAAGTCGAGCATTGGAAGGAGAAGATCTGCAATCTCGGCAGAATGCTCTTCATTGTAATGATATTTGGTCTCCAGCACCGATTTCAACCCCCATGGCTTCAGGTTCTGAATCGCTCGTAATTCTCCACGACGATTGAAAAACTCAGTAGTGTACTTGCCTGTCAACATCACTTGAGGAGGAATCCGCCCCAGCAGCTCTATAACCTGCGCAATGTGGTCATCATCTTTAGTGTACTTTGGTCCAGACTGAGGATCAAACAAATAATCCCCTGTCAAGAGTTCAAAGACCATACATGCGGCACTCCATGCATCAGCACTGGCACCCCAATGAGACCCCAACAAGACCTCCGGAGCCCGGTATTGACGAGTCTGTATATCATTGGTGAAATGATGCCCCACCCAGCATGCATTGCCTAGATCAGCAATCTTGACTGAGATGAAATTGTCGTCCAGGGCAGTGAGTCTTCTAGACGAAGACGATCTTGACGGTTTGGCCGACGACTTCGGAGAATCGTCATTGATATCTACAGCCTTGAGCTCTTCAATCGGTTCAGCAGTGCCTTCGCGATGATCTCCAAATCTAAATGTCACCGGACTGGTGTTAGAAGAAGACGAAGAAACGTCGCCAAAATACCCGTTTGAAAGCGTCTTGAGCGGACTTGGTAGCGGCTGCGAGCCAGTGATAACGCTCTGTCTTCTAGACAGCCGCCCAGTACGGCTCTTGATGCTGGCTTCACTCGTTCTTCGTTTCCGCTCTTCTTGCTCTTGAACTTCCCTAACCACCTGTTCAACATCGCCAATCTCAATTAGTACATTTTCTGGTTTCAGGTCTGTGTGAATGATGCCACATTCTCTATGCAAATAGTCCAACCCCAACAGCACCTGCTTGGTAATCTGCTTTACCAATGCTACCGGAATGCCCTTGTGGTTGTATCTCTTGATCAGCCCTAACAAATTCTCACCCAAAACCTCAAACACCATGCAAACATGGGTACCATTGGGGCCAACATGCTTGAAACTGTCTAATAGCCCCACCACGCAACTCCGGCCTGGGTGGTTCGGATTCGCATCAACGATCTTTTTAAGCAAGCTAATTTCGTCCAATGCGGTCTCTGTGTAATGCGATGCCGATCTGACCACTTTTAAAGCAACATGCTTGTCTCCGTTTTCCCGGTCCTTGGCAAGCCACACCGTGGAAAAGTGGCCCCAACCAAGCTTGCGCACTATGACATAACGACCATTCTTATATCGCTCACCAATCCGCACCGGATGATATCCTCCCTTAGTGTAATCCTCCGCATCCTCTTCATCTGGATTGTGGTCGGATTCATCGTACAAGTCGTATGCTGGTGGTTCGTCTTCGTATTTAGGTAGACTGGTTGTCTTAATAGACATTAAATGATGGTTGTCTTGTTTGGAATGATGCTGATGACTGCCATTGTGAACATGCAGATGCGGAAACTGATGCTTTTGTTTGCTTTGTCCTATTAGTATCTTGCGGAATCAGAAGAACATACTCTTCTTTTCTGGGTCCATCGTTGGCACCCGCGGCTTTGATCTTTTGTAGAGCCAGCTGCTTGGCTATCTCTGCCATCTTTGTTTAAGGTTGAAGGTAAAGTCTTGATCCATAAGAACCACAATCAATTCAAAATTCGAAGATAATCAGCTCGTATGCCAACCGCTGCGTTTCTGAGTTGTTGTTGTCGTTGTTGCTGCTGATTGCAATCGAAGTGTCAATGTCAAACGTAGTGAATCACAAAGCGCGCTGTTGGGCGTTGATGATATCAAGATGCAAACTATTCCCTTCAGGGCAGACGTCACACGCACTTGGAATAAACGAGACAAATAAAAAGAGCCGTCCGTAAATGCTCTGTCAACCAAATGGAGAATAGACTAGTAGAATGACCCGCTGCGCTGCTGCTGCTTGTTGAGTTGACGGACGAAGGCTTTTTGGGGTTGCAGAATGGAACGTGCACGTTGCGTTTGCAGCAGCTTTTTTTTTTCTCTTTGGACTGCTCCACACGGCCGCAGCGGCGGGGTCGCGTTGTTACGGAAGCCGGCGAATTACGGGCGGGAAGTTTACCCGGCCGCGTTGATGGGATCACTACCGAGCACCACAACAGTGAACAGCTAACCGCCCATTACGATCACCAACATCACACGCAAATGTCATTACAAACGCTGGCAGAGGAATTCATTGCTGCATTCCACAAATCACAATATTCCGCTGCGGCGAAATACCTGCCTCAGGTAAAGCTCGAATTGGCCAAGGCAAACCTCATTGTGCCGAGCAAGACAGCCCAGCCAAAGGACCTTGTCGCCGCCAGACAGCTTCTCGAAGTTGGTGTGTTGGTCGCAATTCACACCCAGAATGAGGAGGAAATGGCGCGGTTGTTTGCGCAGGTACGGCCATTCTATGCCAAGTGCTTGAATTTGCCTAAATCTGAGAATGAAAATCGATTGGTGGCGTTGTATTTGCTGCTGTTGGTATCTAAAAATGCGGTTGCAGAGTTCCATACCGAACTAGAGAACCTCGTGAACCCGGAACAAGATAAATACTTGTGCTATCCTGTGCGACTCGAGCGTTGGTTGATGGAAGGATCATACGATAGAGTGTGGAAGGCAATTACCCAACAAAGCGAATTGCCATCAGCAGAATTCGCCGTTCTAGCAGAGTCCCTGGTTTATACCGTACGAAGCGAAATTGCATTGAGTGCAGAACGCGCTTATAGCTCATTGCCGGTGACCAATGCCCGTCATTTGTTGTTCCTGGGCTCGGATAAGGAAATTGAAGAGTTTGTCGCACAGCAGTCTGGATGGGAAATCAAGAACGGTCGAATCTTGTTTCCACAAAACGTTGATGAACAGGATCAAGCGTCTGTCCCTGCCGAGCGGTTGATTGGAAATACACTGGATTATGCACGAAAAATTGAAACTATTGTATAAACTAAATAGTAGTAGAGTTTTGAATTGCGATGTTGCATGCTTGTTTAAGCGCCGGCGCTACTGTAGGTCTACCAACAATATTGGCAGCTGTGAATGCCAGATTTTTGCCCACTGGCCGCAATGCATCACCAGCTGATTCTTTGATAGGCTGGGATAGTTCTAATAACTGTTGTAGTGGGAACGATTCCTCCTTCATGAGCACCTCAGGGTGTTTGGCAGACACCAATCCGATCGATCTTGTCAATTTGATCATCAGCGTCGGGCTCCACTGGTCAGCAGGAACATTCACAACATCTGTAAAAGAAGCCAATATTTTCAGTACTGATTTGAGCTCATCAGCTGAATCTATCACGACGTCAACAGCTTGGGTCATAGCCATGAAGATCATGGTTCGCACTGAATCGTCATCCTCCTTGTGAAATCGAGCAACCAAAATATTGACTGTTTCCAGGTTGAGGAACTGCCGGGCAAGCTGTACACCCTGTTGGCGGATCTGGGCAAACAATACCACGTCAACGAGCTTCTGCACTATCGGCGCGACGTTGGTGATTTGCTGCTTGATGGATTCGACTATTGAGAGATTTTTGAGCAAATGCACTGCTTGCATCTCAAACGGATTGCTCGTAGTTAAAAGGAGGTTCAGAGTTATTGGAATGACATCTGGAGCATGCTCTACCAACTGCGATACGCGTTCTGAGGTGGTCGCCATGTTGCCAAGCATGCATGCGCCGCACGCCACCACAGTGGAGCGGCTGTCGTGGAGCATGGCGACAATAATTTGAAACAGG
This sequence comes from Blastobotrys parvus, assembly GCA_030564285.1. Classification (NCBI taxonomy): domain Eukaryota; kingdom Fungi; phylum Ascomycota; class Dipodascomycetes; order Dipodascales; family Trichomonascaceae; genus Blastobotrys; species Blastobotrys parvus. The sequence goes on from JAJLUP010000058.1 coordinate 12,976, forward strand.
TCATTATGCGGGTCGACAGCGATCGGGAAGTCTGGCAATGATGAAATGTTTCCTAGAGCACTGAGCGAATGTTGCCGGACATCCTCGTCGTCGAAGGTCTTCATGGCGACGAAGAGCAGTGATGCGAGTTTGTCCTTGTGGACAAAGTTGCGTTCGATTTCCTGGCTGGACTCGATGTATCTCATCAGCAGCCCGATGAGTTCTGTGTCTTCGGTGAGCGGGTCTTTTTCGAGGATTGAGACGCATATTTCGAGTAAAGTGTCCATATTGGCTGCAGAGATCATTTCTGGCTTGGCGATGAACAGTTCGAGGAGAGCTATTGCGACGTGAATTCCAAAACTCGGATCGCCCACCTTTTTACTGATCGCTGAGAGAATGCTTGATGGGAAATCACTCTGAGAAGTCAACAATTGCATTCCAGGGTCGAAGTCCGTACTAAAGTTGTACAGCATGGAAATGGCGAAAGTAATCTCTTGGGTGCTTTCCAGCGATCCAATGGAGCCGGCTATTGATAGGACTGTCTCAGCATTTTCCATCAAGTAACGTCGGTTTTGGTCGCAATCGGCTACAGCATTGGCCAGCGATCTTAATGCCAGCATTCTGATTTCCTGTGACGACTGGTCTGGACATAATTGGCACAGTTGATTGACCAGCTGATGGGTTATCAACGGTCGGTTTTCAGCAGTCCTCAGAAGAATCACCAGCCGTTCCAATGCTTCCAGCAACGATTTGCTATTAGCATTGAGAACCACAGCTTCCTGAACTACCTCCATAGATGCATCTTCCATTTCCATTTGCTAAGCCAATTTCCTTGGAAAAAAGTGTCAGGAAACTCGCCCACACGTGACGTTTGTCCCAGTTTTTCGCCCCGGCGCATGCACTCGACACGACACGTCAAGGCTCTCCAAATCATCTCCGAACTTCCCCTTAATTTTTACCTCCATCCAATGACTCGAGCTACGCAAGCCGCTGCTTTTTTGGCTGTTTTGACCGCTGTCTATGCAGCGCTATTCTTCGGCGTTATCCCCACCAATGAGGTTTTTAAGCATGATGTTGTACCGGTGCTTCCGTTCTGGGCCCTAGTCGCGTTCGGATCATATTCTCTTGGATCTCTAGGCTGGGGAGTCTTGACTTTCAAAGACAAGGAAGAAAAGTACCACGAGCTGCTCGAAGTATGTGACTATAATGGAATTGGTACTAACTTGAAAAACAGGAAATCGATCAAGCCAAGGAAGAACTTCGAGCCAAGGGCGTCGATGTTGATGAATAAGTTATCAGAATAAAAAAATGTCTATTTAATAATACAATCCCATCCAAAATATCATGCCGTTTGCAGTTTCTGTCGGTCCAATGCTCGCTGCTTCTTCTTCTCTTTAAGGTGTTTTTCAGTCTCCACAAACACTCTAATGCTTACTGGCATATCCTGCCATGCGTCTTCTTCTACCTGCTCCTTAGCCGGCTGGCTCATGCTGGTTCTATCTGGTTCCGGTCCAAAATCTAGAGGCCATTTGATACTGGGCTTTTTAAATAGCGCTCGTTTTGCCTCTGTTCGAAAGCCTCTCCATTCCTCCAGTTCGTCTTTATACAACTCCCATACACAGTTGACACAACCGCTCATGCAGCAGTTTGTTGGTTCTTCCGGCTTTGCAGGTACCTTGATTCCCGCAATTACTCTTGCCTTCAGCTCAGCTTCTTTTTTCTGCCGCTCTCTGGTGCCTACAGAGCCGAACACGTTGGATATCCGCTCCTCCGCCGATACATTTTCATACGTAAATACGTTCGAAGGGTCGAAGGTCTGTTTGGGCTGTTTGATGGATACTTCGTTCATATTAGCAGTTGTCATGGAACCCACATACAGTCGTAAAAGAAATACGGATTCTTCAGTCGCCTTATCGAGGTGCTAAACCTTCTCATGTGAACTGGACACAGGGTTTTGGGGTGATGAAAACAAATCGCTCGGCTCCGATTGGCGATGTCCCCAGTTGCACGCCCGCCGTAATCCAAGCCGCTCCAGATCGCACAGATGATCATCTCGAGCGCTAAGCGAACAGTACCAAGCATACTATCAAAGCTTCCGCTGCTCGGCCCTTTTTTTGTGTTGCTCGCTTCGCTCGGTATTCTCTCGGTCTTTCAAGCGCCAGAAGGGCTCCTGAAAGCGTACGTCAATGTCCATGGTATCTTAGCTGTCACAGAGTGTTTTGTTACATACAGTTGGGTATGTACCGGTGAACCGCGTAACCAGCCTGATGATATCGAGCACAGCGGGGTCCTTCCTCTCGTAAGACGCACTGCGTGCAGCTCATATTTTGCTCGCTTCGATCGCTCGAGCTTAGGTTGGTAGGCTGAGTATCGGTGCGGCGGTGTGCCGGCATACTGGTGGGGTATACATTTCAGAGGACTTGTGGCTTTATCCACGGGCGCTCAATAGTGAGTGGCCAGGGAGTCATCGGGACTTTGATGGTCGATTCGGCCGCCTTGGCGATTATTCAAACGCTCGGAGTATTGTGTACGGGAGAAGTCGCGACACGCCGCACTGGGGAGGGCGCTTAGTAGCGTCGATACGCGACGGCAAATGACTGTAGGCACCGGCTTGTCGCCTGATATTTCATCCCGTCAGGCGGCTCTGTGGCTGAACATGACGACGGCTGCCTATGAAGCTAATAATCAACGGTCGGAGGTGGCCGGTTCTCGGGAGTGGAACCCCGTTGGAATAGGCTGACGTTACATCTTGGCACCAACAGCTGAGAAAGACGATTGCTTCTGGCGTTGATTCCTTGTCAGACATGGCCTGGGCTTGGAACCGGAAAAAATTCGATTCGGATGCCTGGATATGGAAAGCTGTCTCTGGTGCCTTGGGGCAGTGTAATTCTTTCGAATTCTTTCTATGAGAGACACAAGATCGGGCCCCGAATAATGAATCAAACGGTTGGCCATTCTCCGTAATTGACTGGCTTTCACAAGACATGAAAAATATTCACAAGACATGTTTCGCACCACTGAAAGCCGTTGTGCCACCTGCCGGAATATGCACCATCCTCGCGCAGTGACTATGCACCATGCACCATTGGCCGTGACGAGGTGCATGTGCTGCAAGATTGTGATATTCAGCTGTTCGGGAGCCTCTCGCTGACGAATACGTCCAGACCGGAATACGCTGCTGTGGCGAAGCGGCACCGTTTGTGCAGGTTGCAACGGCGCCAACATGCAAGTCGGCAGGGCTAGCGAGAATGATATTGCAACGGGATGCTTTAACCTTAGCGCTAGCGAGAACGACGTTGCAACGGTGATGCCATAACCTTACCCGTCGGACCACCTTATCCAAAAAAGGTTCAACATTCGACTGGTCCGAAAGCCGAGATGAATCATCATGGTGGCGCACCGTTGAACAAACTTTTTCGCTAATTGTAAGCTTAACAGTCAGGGCAGGGTCTGGGCCGCCCACCCGCTGTCCCGCTAGCCGATACTGGGCCGCGCCCCACGCGGGATGTCTCAAATGTGCCAGAATCTAGCCAGAATCGGGCCCCGACCGGGCGAGATGAGATCTTGGCAACGGTTTCGTCCAGACACAGGCGCGCGCGGCCCCGGGCTTGCCGGATCCCCCTGGACAAAAGGAGCGAAAAAAGCCCACAAGAGGCACAATATGGCGAATATCACACAATTGCCCAAGACTGTGTGAGGTTCGGCGGAAAAGGATCTTTTTCCGAGCCCCATAGTTTTAGACATGCTTGCTGAATGGGATGGGCTAAAAGACAGATTTGCCATCCATCAGATCAAGATTCGTCGAAACCAGCCACTAGATGACGACAGGTCCCAGGGGAGTGGGTCCGAAGGATCATGGAAGGGGTCCGACTTAACTGCTTGCTTCTACTGGCACTCTTCCTTCTTTATGTATCCATATATAGCCCTGCCATCAGCTGGAAAAAACTGGGAAGTCGTTGGCCCAGCCATGGCGAGGCAAGGATTATGCCAGCTTACGCAGGTGTCCGTGCATAGTAAGCTAACTACTGCATAATCCACCAACCTCGGCGCTGTATTCCTGAACAGAATATGCGCCTTGCCCCGAAACAACAACGGCACATACACTAGAGTTCGCCACGCATGGACAGGCCAGGCTAGACACGAATTGGAAACTATAGATACCAATAATAGCCGGTATTCAACCCAGCATTGCCGCCGATCCGTTCCCCGTTCGGATCGCCCGTCAGTCTATAGATCCTGCGAAACAGACAAATGGGTAAATCGGGAATATATTTAACGGTTTTACGAACATTGACGATTTTCTAATAATTTTTTTCACGACAGCAAGCCAATTCCAAAAGCACGTCCATAGGAAGCGATTTCCACCTATAATCGAATCGCAATAACAGCGAGAAAGGGGCGACCACTATCCTTGTAGAGTTTTTATCTCAATCCTAGTATCATCTTAATAAGATTGAAATCGATTTATCTCCTAGATTAGACTCACTGGCTAAATATCATAAAAAAAAAAGAGTTCAGCTTACAACAGGGGTTTCCGACGACTCCAAATCGCCAGCAGAGTTAAGATTTTTCCACAACCAGATCAATTCCCGCCGGTCCGTCAGCAATTCATCACTTGATGATCACATCGATGGGCATTATGGGTGGAAATCTCGGGTCGATGCAAAAACCGGCGGGGGCCATTATTACTAGAAACTCCTTCTTCCACCGCACCACGCCACTGGGATTCTTTACTGCATTGCCGGACCTGACGCATCATCTACGAAATGCCAGCTATGGAACATCCCCATTGTTCCATAGCCCAGCCTGTAATGATTGAACGCAATCTCTTCTACAAAAAAAAACAACTAAACAATCTTAACTAAGCTCCGAATTAGCCAATAAGAAATCTACTCCCTCATACAACCTTAAACACCACCGACAACAAACTCAACTAAGCGGATCTGGCAAGACACGCGGTTGAATTGCTTTTGCAAATCGATCTCCGTTTTAGGATTTGGAACAGACTGATATGCATGTACGCACTCAGTCTCGCCTCGCTCGCTCACACTCGCCAAATTCAAACTCTCAACGGAAAAAGTGAAAATTTTGAGAGATCTTACTTAGGTGCCGAGCGCACGCCCAGCTCTACCTGGCGTTACATGCACCTCAGGCACCCACCCCAGTGACTCTCGATGCTATATAAACAATCCTCTGCCGTCCCATTTTTTTTCTTGCCCCTTTCCTTTCTTCACATCTTTCGTCAACCAATCCGACTCGTCTATTATTGAGAAAACCCGTTCGAAAACACTCGTTTGCTTCCGACACTTACATTCCTTTACTTATAGACACCGAAAAAGCTTCGACAGTTTTTTTTGTTCAATTCTCAATTCCGACTATAGCGCTTAGTCTGTCCTTCATTTTCGACACTTTTTTTGCTTACAGCACACGCGGTTAATTCTCTGGAAGAACGACCCTATCGACTTTTGATACCTATCTCTACAATATCCATTCAAAGGTATGTTTTTTATTCACATTTATGGGAAGAAAGATAGACGCGACAATGACAATTGACAAGCGCCAATGACAACGGCAGCTCGTTAGGGGGCGCTTAGGGTTTGGCGCGTTCAAGATGGGAGATTTCAGGAGGTCGCTACCGCGACCACCACCGGATCGTGTGAAACACAGCCGAAATCTCATTCTCCCAATTGTTTTGAGGCGAGAATCGGAATGAAGCATGGAACACCCCAACGCCGGTTGGGAGATTACCAGCGCAACTGCATTCCGCCTCATCCAAATACGACCGCAGGCGCCATTTCCCCCCTGCGAACGTCAACAACACGAAATGACGCCTGTCAATTGTCTTGTCCCGTCGCATCTCGGAGATCGAGAGATCCCGAATTTCCCATCATCCTGATGAACTTCAATTTTGCTAACCAGATGATTTAGATGAAGTACTCCTCTATTGTTACTTTGGCAACCCTAGCTGGTTCTGCGGTTGCTTCCCCAATCGACGCTCACGATGTGATCGCCGCTAAGGTCCACAACCACCACGAGCACAAGCGTGCCTACGCTACCGAGATTGTTCACGTTACCGTCACCGTTGATGGTAACGGTCAACCAATTGGCGGTGCCCCAGCCCCAGCCACCTCGTCTCCAGCTCCACCACCATCCTCTTCAGCTCCAGCTCCAGCTCCTTCTTCTTCTGCTGCTGGTCAAGGCAACGTCCAACAAAACGCTGCTGCTCCATCTTCCTCTCCAGCTGCTGCCTCTTCCGCTCCAGCCTCCACTTTGAGCGCCGTTGCCTCTTCCGCTTCCAGTGCTGCCGCTCCATCTGGTTCTGCTTCCTCTGGTTCCGGTGGTATCGTGGGTGACTTGGAATCCTTCGTTAACCCATCCTCTGAATTCCAAGATGGTACTATCGACTGTTCCCAATTCCCATCCGGTAACGGTGTTATCGCCTTGGACTGGTTGAATTTCGGCGGCTGGTCTGGTATCGAACACTTGAGCGACGGTTCAACCGGTGGCTCTTGTACTGAAGGTGCCTACTGCTCTTACGCTTGTCAATCTGGTATGTCCAAGACCCAATGGCCATCTAACCAGCCATCCAACGGTGTGTCTGTTGGTGGTTTGCAATGCAAAAACGGCAAGCTTTACCGAACCAACACCGACACCAACTACTTGTGTGAATGGGGTGTTAACTCTGCTCGAGTCCAATCTCAATTGTCTCAAGATGTTGCTATCTGCCGAACTGATTACCCAGGTACCGAAAACATGGTTATTCCAACTGTCGTTAGCGGTGGTTCCGAATCTGTCTTGGCAGTTGTTGACGAAGCCAACTACTACACTTGGGAAGGTAAGCCAACTTCGGCTCAATACTACGTCAACAATGCTGGTGTTGACTACACTGAAGGTTGCAACTGGGGTACTGCTGGCTCTAACATCGGTAACTGGGCTCCACTCAACTTCGGTGCTGGCTCTACTAATGGTATCTCTTACTTGTCGTTGATTCCAAATCCAAACAACAAGCAAGCTGCCAACTACAATGTCAAGATCCAAGCCTCCAACGGTGGTACCATCATTGGTGACTGCAGTTACGAAAACGGTCAATTCTTGTCCGGTGGTTCCCCATCTAACGGTTGCACTGCTTCCGTTACTGGCGGCCAAGGTATTTTTGTCTTTTACTAAACAGTAATTGATATCTCTCTATGATTTCTGGGTTTCTATATTTTTTTTGTTTTGTATTATTTTTGGTTAAATAAGAATTAGGTCTTTTTACTTATTCACATATTTATATTTCTTTCCTCATTTTTGTTCTGGTCTGTTCTGTTCTCTTGTGTAGAAACGGGTACCATACCGCAGGTTCCTAATAATAAACGGTGTTATTGGAACGGACAGACTGCGTATCCACTACAATGGCACCCATGCAGGATCCATATTGCAATCAATAATTAAGGGGTAACCATGCGGCTGGGTACTGGATTTAAACTCTAGTCCCCTTGTTTTCACCCCGTTTTAGCTGAATTGAATCATACAATTCTGCAGCAATCGAAATATTCGCATGATACACCATTGTGTTTGACATTCCAAGGGGACCTTTGCCTTGCTGACTGCAAAATTCGAAACATTAGCAAGATAGACTATTCTGTTTGACTTACACCTTGACCCGTAGTATTGTCTTTTCTTGGCTCAAAAAACTGGACGGGTGCCAGTCATCCTTTGCTCCAATTGTGAATCCTGGAAACTCTTACACCGCGGCGGGGTAGATCTCTTGCTTATGAAAATGTTTATATACGGTGTCTGTGCCGCCGTCGAGGTAGGGATGCGATCCTCTGGCGACTGGCTTCGGGCATAAGCTATGGAGAGCGGCGCATAAACATAAGATTTACCGTGTCAATTGATTCAAAAGCAACTTTTATATATATTGAGGAAAGCTTGATGGATGAAAGGTACCACCTAACGGTAACAATATTGCGAGAATTGCGCGTTGTACCGGATCCCAGAAACCTTAAAGGTGGCCATAAACTCATCCAAGTTGTTAAAATCATCTTCACTCACGTCAACTTGAGTCATGTTTTCCGTAACACGGGCAGGATTTCGAGTACCGGGAATTGGTACAATAGTAGGGAATCCTGGCTTGTTACTCTGACGCCGCACCCATTCCAAAGCAACTTGCGATGGTGTGACCTTGTACTTGTCAGCAAGCTTGCTCAACTCCTGCACCACTGACAGATTCTTGGCAATATTCTCTTCGGTGAATCTGTCGAAGTTCTTACGGTAATCCGTAGGAATTTCTTCTGGTTTTGTCACCGTGCCGGTCAAGTAGCCTCGGCCAAGAGGAGAGTAGGCCACAACTGGCACTTTAGCCTCGGCAAGTGCGGCCATCAAACCAATTTCGATACTTGTTCGTTCGTAAACAGAAAATTCAATCTCAACAGCACCAATTGGACATCGAGCGTGAGCTCGCTTAAACGATTCGACGCTGCATTCACTCAAACACCACGAACCAATGTTGCCGGCTTCGATCTGTTCCTTTACAAAGTCCACACCGTCATCCAACTTTTCAGGATCGACCCGTGCAATACAGAACATGTCCAGCTTTTTGGCACCACCAAGAACTTCGAGGGTAACACCTAGCGCTCGCTTCAAATTGCCCCGGCCGGTGTCTAACGCTCGTTGCTGGGTGGCGCCCGCCTTGATACACAAATGGACCTTATTCACATCTTCAGGGTATTTGGTGAAATACTTGTGAACTAGCTTTAGGTTTGCAGTTGGATCATCTTTGGAGGCATAGAACTCTCCACCGTTCCACAATACAACCCCATGGTTTGGAATCGATGCCTTCATGGCTTGCAGCTTTTGCTCTTCAGGAACGTCCGTGCCGATGGTCAACGACATGAGTCCATACCCAGTAGCACACACTTCAATTCCATCAACGATATTCTTCACAGTCATGATTTCAGGCTCTTGCTTTTATTTACTGCCCTGGAAATGAAGAGCCGAACAGGCGTATTTATATATTTTCCCCACACAACAACACCCAATGCGATTTAAAGTGGTAAAGTGATTATCCGATCCACGCCGGATGCCTACCCGACAGCCGGACCACGCAGGGGGACAATGTTTCATAGCGGAGATGTAACCATTATATCCGTTCCCTGGCTTTTAAAGTGCTATGATTCGGGTTTTAGTCGAACTCCGCTCAATCGATGCAGTGTGGTGGTGAGCTTTGACGGACATTGCTGAATAGGATCTATTGATACGATCCCCCGCCATCTGGCCATCGGCGTCCCGTTATTTTCATGGAGGGTTGAGTTCAAGTAAGCTAGTCCAACGTTTGCCTATAACGCTACAATGTCTCCGTCGAATCAGGATAGGCCGAATCATTATAAGTCAAGGTGTGAACCTATTAAATAGATTGCTGCCCACGGACTGAAATTTCTTAGAGGTTCCAAGCCACCGTTCATTGAGAAACGCTAGTTCTGCCGCAGAGATGAGGACGGATGGCTGGGTACTAAATATGACCTCGATTACATATGCATGGCTCTGTTCGGTACAATGATAAACTAGCAACATGTTCACAAGTAAACATGACTGGGTATTTTTATTTCATGCGCAGTTTGGTGTCACAATACCGTTACTGGATGTATTGTTGCAACACGATGCCGCCAGCCGCAGGCGGCTGAATGATGGTCACAAATCAGTGCCCACTCGCTGCTTGTCTTTTCTAGAGCACCATTTGGTAATATCGGGGTAGCACTTTCTTTGCGCCTTCCAATTATTAAAGTCGCGCTGTTCATCATGTTTCGATGCAAAAGGAAATGTGCCATTAACGTATACTGTAAAGGACAAAATGTTCATATATCTATCGTCAGGAGAAGAATCATCTTCGATATAAAACACAGCAGGCTTCACATGCTGCAAGTACGTGGGCGAGAGCTCCCCCAGAAAATCAGTCTGTACCTGGGTATAATCATCGCATGAGCATAAGCTATGCTCGCTCGGAAAACAAAAGCAGTAGACCGTGTACCGGGTGTTTTCGCTACGCCCGTGCCTTGCTTCGTAAAAATACTCGTAAACAATGTCGTCTTTATTATATTTGACGGACTTGTCATTCACAAATACCCGAATTTCACGCCATTTCACTGGATCAGGCTGGATACCCCCCAGTGAAGACTCCTGACCCGCTTTGAATACTGTGCCGCTGCCTCCCACGTACACATCAGGTCGCGGCAAGGTGGGTCCGCCGTTTCTTGGACTTTGTGGGAAGGGTGACCTAGGAGATGGATTTGCACCAGGTGATATCCGGTTTTTGACCCATTCTCTCCATCCTAGAGTGCGTACAACTTGTTCCGTTGAGTGTACCCGATTGTGCTGCTGCAATGCAGCCACGACAATTCCAGGTACCGCCAGCCTCAGAAGCCTCATCATCACAGATCATAATATCCGAAGATAATGTATTTTCAATTTCTATGGTTTTAAGACGTTTCTAAACTTTATCGAAACATTCCAGGAGCAGCAGGTACACCAATTGCCGGTGCGGCTTTTCCTTGGCTCAGAGTAAATTTGGCAATCACACACGCAGGGTGCCAAAATTAGTCGCCGTCAATCCAGCTACCGGCATCCTCCAACGCTTGGCAATATCCCTCTGAATACCAACATGGATTCTTTTCACGTTTCTTGTCCAAGTAAGTGCCAAATTGGAATTCTCGCTGTTCGGTCCGCGAATGCCAATTGGGGAAGCTGCCGTTGATCGTGAATCCGTCCACCAAAAACGATTCCAAACTAGTCTGGTGCGGAAACAAAGTATGTCGAAAACTGATGCGCGAAGATTGATGATTGAACTGATGCATGAATAAAGAAGGGTGGGTTGGCAGATCGCAAGTACACAGGGGCCGCGATGAAAAGCATAGACATTGGAAATGCGCCACGCGGTTGAACTGGTCCAACACTTCGAAGTCGTAAAAATACACCACATCGCCATTACGACCCCATGCTGGATCGCGGGCCTCAACCAGCCATCTCCTAACAGTTGCAAGAGTCTGTGCCTTCGGTTCAATATGCCCGTGTGGAGACACCTGACCAGAAAAGTACACAACCTCGGCGCCACCCGCGTAAGGAAAGTAGGTGTCTCTATCCAGTCGTCGAGAATACATGGACCACGGAAGATCCCAGAAATAGTCTGTTCGTGACCTAGTCGAAGCCGCTAGGCTTGCAAGCAGCAGGACTATCCACAGCATTGTTGGACAATTTAATGTGCGGCTCAGTTATCGAGAAGGGATACAACTGCCGGGTGACTTTTGGAATTTTGAACGACACAAGACGCGTGTCGGGAGCTTCTCATATATTTTTTTTCAGAACAAACACACGATACTAAAGTAATGCAATCAAGACCAATTCCTAGCCTGGGCTCAGGCAATGGCAGTGGGTTTGGCTTTGGTCAGTCGTATGCCGAGAATGATGATATGCAAATGGACGACAATGCTATGGAAACATTCTACGAAGATCAAGACGCTTACCATTTTGATGCCGGCATTTTCAAACCTGGCGGCTATGAACAATGGAGACAAGGCAACAGAACGCTCAAGTTCAGGCTGAATCCCACTGCTAATGAGGGTGTTGCATGGGTCGATGTGCCGGACCGAAAGAACCAAAAAATGCCTGTTTTCAATGAAGATAAAATGCTCTATCCGACGAGGATTCCTCGACAGGGACTGACCTCGAGCTACGCCACATTTGTCGAAGATTCTTACGGCATTCAACTCGAAATGGAAGCAGCCAAAACGGGTCTTAATGAGAAAGTATGGGAAACTGCATCAACAGAGTTGCTTGGTAGATTGGTCGATATGTTGACCGAATTTCAAGACCTCGAAGATGGATCACAGCAAGACGTATTGTGGGATGCACGTAATATTGTGCAATGTTTCCATGCCGTCAAGTTCAGTCAAGATGTGGACAGCGCTGTTCCATCGTTTTTGCAATGGGTCAACACCGCCGATGCAGGATGGACGGTCGAAGATACACGAGAAGTGATGCAGACACAACCACCAACGGAACACCCTGCATTTTGGCGGTTGCTTGAATACACAGTAGTCCGGGGTCAAGACGAAGTTTGTGTAGCGACGCTGCGGAATGCCAATCACGACTCCTTGGCAGCTGATGTGCAAGAGTGCTTTATCATTTTGATTGACCTGTATAAGTCGTATCCAAAACGTGCGCAACAATTTAGAGAATGGAGGAATGCGGCGTTGCGAGCAAAACACAAGACAAAGGAGATTGCAGATCCTCAATTTAGGATACAGCTTGAGCGGATTGTCAATGTTATTTGCGGTGATTCGGAAGCTACAGCCCAATGTTGCGGCACTTGGTACGAATATGTTGGTGCCATGTTGAAGTACCACGACCCATCGCGTTCGCGTATCGAATCTTTCTGCAAACAAGCAACTGAGATATTACCGGTAGATACAACAATGGACTGGGAGGTCGGATGTGCTGCTGTGATGAGTAATGACATTCTGACTGCGTTGTTGCAGATTGAACGGCTTGATGTTGGTGTCGCCGCTGTTGTGGCCCAATTCTGTTTTCAACGCGGCTTGCTGGATCAATATGTCGTTGCAAACATGGCTTATGATCGTCAGGGAGCCCCTCAGTGGCTCAGCTTGACTCATGCTCAGCGGCTTGTGGCCAGTGGACAGAATATTCAGATGGTCAAGCTGGGCATTGAAATGCTCCGAAACATCAATACTAACGAATCCATTGAATCCATTGCCGAAATCCTGCCTAGAATAGACTGGCGGGATGCAAAAGACATTGACTGGGCAACCGACTTGGCCACGACCCTCAACTTGCCAAGAACTGTTGAGGCGATTCACAAATCTACGGCGCGCAGCTTTTTTGCGAGCGGCTTATATTACGATGGTTTGGTGGGGCTTGCTGCGGCTGGCGATGTGCAAGGTCTCACTGCCACCACCTGGAGATTATTTGAAACTATGCTAGTAAGTCAGGAGCTACCTCAAGATCATATCACTGCTGCTGCGTTGGCTGAAAACAGCGAGTTTGATAAATACCCGCTGGTACGAGAATGCGTGGCTCCTTGTGCTGTGTTGAATGGACTACTCAAGTCATTGCATGATCAAGAGCCTGCTGCGGCGAGTAAATACGTGGTGGCGTTATTGGAGTTTCCGTTCTTGCCTGCCAAGTTTCGGGCACTTATGATTGCCATGATTGTGCCGTTGTTATCGCGCCATAGACCCCGGGTCTTCCAATCTGCACAATTGGCGGTTATCACTAAGGTTTTGAATGCATGGGAAAGCGGCAATGATAGTGATGTCCATGGCGGGCTTGCACTTTTAGAGCATTCCTTGGCATCGACTCCTTCTAAACCATCTATTTATGATTGGAGAGGGTACTTTCAAGCCGGGATCGATGGCAGAGCTGTGTTGACTACTGCACGAGTAGCGCTCGCTAAAGAAATCTCCCGAGCCTTCTTAGAAGAGGCATAATAAATATTCTTTATATATATTTTTTTATTGTACAGTATTATTTCCAATATGCTCATGTCCCTTCAAATGACAATCTGCCGCCGTTTTCATGGGGAGATTCGTTACCGTCTGGCGCTTTGTATACCCCTATTATTGCCTTGTCGTCAACCTTGAGATATATCGTGCTGTTTAATATTAGCCTTACCAAAAATAAGCCACACTCACTAATCTTTAAAGTCGATCTTTGCAGCATCATCATTGTCCATATGCGTCTCGGAATACCATTTAAAATATGGAGCATCTTCGTTCTTCGCGGTACCTCGTACCCCAAGACTTAGTCCTGTGGACGAATCTACCAAAATCAGACCCTTGACGCCCTCCTGATGATAGCTGCAGAGATGGGAGTTAGCTTGTACGTCGAGGTATCGTTGAATCTTACGCATTGTCTAGCCATGCCTCGATGCTTCCGGGCATTTCGTTATACTTGTGATGGCGGAGACAGGAAGTGTGGCGCTTCCGGTGGTCTCGGAAACTCAACTTCCCAACTTTCGTGTCAGTTAACTTGAGTTGAAATGGTAAGCAACAAGCGAGGCAAGAAGCGCTAACAAGAGGAAAACAGTGGCTGTTCGTATTATTGGCATTCATAGCTACGGGGGTTGTGGCGTTATGGGGAATACGGTTGTATACTCGAATCAGACATACGCCACTGTTTGTGCTGTTTCCGCTGTTTTTAGCAGTGTTCATTCCATGTTCTATCGTGGTGTTAGTCCCGATAGATCTAATGTCATCGAGTCAGAGTACACATCCGTTGTTCTATTTGAATGAAAAGGCGAGGTACTTTATCTGGAGAATTATCTACTGGTTGGCGTTCGCCCTAACATGGGCTGTCCTGCCTATGCTTCAATCCTATGTCGAGAGCGGCTACCACGAGCCTTCGCGCAAGTTTCTGGATGCCTTGAGACATAATGCTCGATACCAGTTGGCGATGCTCAGTGCAGGGCTGATCGGGTTATGCTATATGATTATCACGTCCGGCCTTTCATTGACTTCGATCAAAGCGTTGGTGATTGCTTTGTCGCATTCATATGCACTGGTGTTAGCAATCTGGATGCTGGGCCATGGTCTGGTGAATTTGCCACGCTCAATGTGGAATGACGCGGAACCACAAGCATTGCTCAATAACAGATACAAGAATGCTAGTAGAGTGGCCGATATATTTGCAGAATCGCAGTCGACATATGCTGATGTTGCTGCCGAGATCAAGGCTCTGGCGCCGTTTAAAGACGGCCGGTACCTCGAGTGGATCGATGAATTACTAGACGAAATTGACGAAGGTCCCGTGATCAAGCATCATGGGAACAGCAGAGTCACAGTGGAACGATCAATGATCACGGAAGAATATCTAGCGACTCTGGCGAGTCGCCTCTATAGATCCAAATCCCGGGCTATTCGGTACGAAGCTGACTGGCAAAAACTCATTAAGGATTGCTCAGTGGCAGAGGACATCGTCAATGGCCGACAGGAAGGGTCGCTCGTTTTCCGATTTAGTCGTACACGGCTGCCGCCAAAGATGGCATACTGGTACTATTCTGTCGTGCATACCAATTTGGTTCGAGTCTGTTCGCTGGTATTGGGGGCGCTTGCGATAGCGCTCGTTTGGTCCGAAATTACCCACGGTACTGTGGTGTCTTTAGTCAATCTTGTTGTGTCGAACACACATGGAATTCTACAACAGCTGATATCCACATTGATTCTGGGATTCATGTGTATGTCTGCGTTTGTTAGTTTGACACGGATCCGTGTGTTCAATGTGTATGCACTGGTTCATCGATCTAGTGACATTTCATCCATGTTGTTCTATGCAATGTATGCTTGTCGACTGACTGTGCCTTTGAGTTATAATTATCTGACTCTGATCCAATCTCGAGAATCTGTATTTGAAGAGTTTTTGGGCAAGAGTATCAATCTGACGCTACTGAGCAAATACTTCAACGACTGGCTCCCGCGGTTGGTCATTGTGCCGGTGGTATTCACACTGTTTCATTTCTATGACAAGGTCAAGAACTTTCTTGGGTTCGGGCTTGCGTTTGACGACGAAGCCGATGAAGAGAGTGAATCAGGAGGCGTTTCAGGATCGGTTGTCGAGGGACGAGAGCTTGTTAGTCGAGCGCTTACCGACCCACGATCGCGTTACGCCATTGCAACACCAAACCTGGTCCGAAATTTCAACAGTGCGCGAAATTCTTCATCTTCGTCTTCAACGCCTAGACCCAGTCTAGATAGATTCGAAGACCGGCCGACGTCGTCGCTACTCGCACGTTCGTATAATACTCCCGCTGCTTCAGGCAGCCGTCGACTAGGCACTACACCGCTCGCCGACACAGATGAGGATGGCCCATTGTCGAACGTCAAGTCGTTTTTCGGTGGCATCGGCCAAAAAGTTCAGCAAGGCTTCGCCGACATTCGTGATAGAAACGACGGGTTGACGCTGCCGCGATGGGCGCGGCTCAACAACCAGGAAAACAGCGACACTGTATAGAAAATCCTCCGTCTGTCAACAGTAAACTAATTAATGCATCCTTTTAATATTCATCTCCGTTTGAGATGCCGGTAGATACTTGCATTTCGTGTTTATGTAGAAGCTCAAACTTAAGCTTGCTTTATCTAATCGGAAATCACGTGGCGCTAGCTAGCTAGCGCTGAGAGAGAAAAAAAAAATTTCAAACGCCGCAAAAGGCGTAAGTGGACGAACCTATAGCAATAAAAAAGCAATACAATTAGTAAATCATATAAACATCTAGATGAGCAATCGCTCGATAGTGTCCTTGATGGTGTTAATTTGATCCTTCAATTGGGAGCCGTCGTTAGTGGTCACAGAGGCGGCAATCACTGGTCGCGAAACACCGCAGGCTCGACCCAAGGCGACCTTGGAGGCAACGAACACATATGGCACGTTCTTGTCTTCACATAGCAACGGCAAATGCAAGACGATTTCCAATGGAGAAGCGTCGGCAGCCATGACGATGAATTCGGAGATACCTCGGTTCAAGGTCTTGGTGGCTTCGTTAGCGCCCTTCTTCAATTGTCGCAAGTGGGTGGCTTGTTGGATCAAGTCCAAAATCTGCTGGGAGACAGCAGAGTCGGCCAAAGGGAAAGCTCGAGAATCTGGTTCGCTCATTATTGCTGAATATCAAAGAGGTTCCTTGCAGGTAGTATCTTAGCTCGCCTCGTTGGTGGAAAGAGTATAGCCAGTGATGGTGGTGGAGGGACGGAAGAATATGATGGTGAAAAAAATGCTATTCTAAGCCGCTGCTGCGCGCCCGCACCATAGTCGAAAAATTTATTCCCGGTACGGGTAAATGTGAGCACGTTACCCGTAGCGGCTTGCGCGCACCGTCGGCCCCCGTGCCACTGCCCGATTCGATTGGGAGTGGAACCTCCCACCAACAAACAACTAACCACCACCACCGATCACTACTTTGAAAAGAAAGGGATACCATTGGTACCAGAAACAGAAACAGAAACAGATACCGATTGCTTGTTAATTTCCATTTCGACCTACATCCAAAATAACAATGACTGATCTCTGGTATGTTCAATTTCTATGTGGGTATTCTGAATAGGACGGCGGCGTTTCCGAGGACATGTGTTTCCAGGAGGCGTCAAGGGTCTTGTTTATTTACCTGTCAATCAAAGATAATAGTCGCTAACAACAACTGCAGTCCTGTCTATGCTGTATGATCCATGTCGATATTATGGGACACAACATGCTAACCTTCCATCACAGCCATTCTTCGGTGCCCTTGGTTGCACTGCTGCCATTGTGTTCACTTGCTTTGGCGCTTCCTACGGTACCGCCAAATCTGGTGTTGGTATTTGCGCCACTACTGTGTTGCGACCAGATTTGCTTGTGAAGAGTAAGAGCTCGTGGAAATGAAAACTAACTGACTTGTAGATATTGTTCCTGTCATTATGGCCGGTATTATTGCAATTTACGGGCTGGTCGTGTCTGTGTTGGTGTCTGATTCTTTGAAACAGCAACAGGCACTTTATACCGGGTTCATCCAACTCGGTGCCGGTCTTTCGGTCGGTTTGGCTGGTTTGGCTGCCGGCTTTGCTATTGGCATTGTGGGTGATGCTGGTGTTCGAGGGTCTGCTCAACAGCCACGGTTGTTTGTTGGTATGATCTTGATTCTCATTTTCGCCGAAGTCTTGGGGTTGTACGGGTTGATTGTTGCATTGTTGTTGAACTCCCGAGCCACCCAAGATGTGAAGTGCTAATCTACAATCTATGACATGTCCCTGTGAATTTTTTTTTATTATTATTAGATATTGGGGCCATTAGGTAGTATAACCTGCAAAAATTGGAAAAACACACACATTTTATTTTAGCGCTGATTGATTTCATTCATGATTACGTACATAAGCGCGGAGATTGTGGCGCTGATAAATCCGTCAATTGGGCCTTCGATCTCTCCCAGTATCAAGGTATCTGAAACCATCCACTAGGTCGGCCAGACGCTGATTGCCAATGCATCCACCAGAATGAATAACGAATACATGCCCAAGATGTATTGCAATACGTTTGTTCAACCTTCAAATGTTGCATATGCTGAGTACGGCTATCTTTTGTCTACAGAGTCTCAGACCGTTGCAATGGTGAAGGGGCGGCAGCTTCAATATTATAGCATCGATTCTGGGGGTCTGAAAGAACATGAAAGTATAACCTTGCCCAGCCGAATTTGCGCTTTGGCCAAATTCCAATCATCAGCCAGCAGTCAATGTTTCGATTGGCTAGTGGCGGTTCTGGAGGATGGCGCCCTCTCGGTTATTGGATTTGTGAAGGGGTGCGTTAGAGTTTACACGACGACCATTGCTGATGATAAGATTCGTATGGTCGACGACCCGGCTATTGCAGTGGGGCCCAATCAGTTGGTGATACATGCGAAACCCAGGCGTGCCACGGTGTTCTCGATTAGATCAAGAACAACCGACGAAGAGCTTGAAGGCTCCGGGTTGGTAATGTTGAGATATGAGCGTGAGATTAACGACTTTCCGCTTGAGAGGGTCTCCATGGTCATTATACGAGCGGAGCGGCCCATTTTAGCAGTATTACAGGCTGCGGGCAGCAAAGACAAATACGTTGAATTGTGGGAGTTGCAGGGACAGCATGTGTCGGAGTCGTATGCTTGTTTAAAAGCGAATAGCCAGTCGTCCTTGCTGGTACCGTCTTCCCTTGGCTTGTTGCTCGTGTTTGGCGATTTTGGATGTGACCATGTTGTGTTGCCGAAGCCGAGCCATAGAAGCACAAAGTCTCTTGTTATAAAAAAGGACCAATTTCCTGAAACTTATACGGTGTTTGAAGATCAAACCGAATCTCTTGATGCGGGCGACTGGTTGCTGCTTTATCCTGATGAATGCGAAGCTCAGGTCACGTCAGTTGAAGACAGGAGGATATACGCCAATGCGCTGGCAACCAGAGATAAATCAATACGTGATGATAATATTAGGGAGGTGGCTGAATGGAGGAAACAGGCTTATGACCCAATCTCAAGGCATGCAATGGTAGCACCCAAGGTGCGGCTCACGACGAGTGAAGAGTTGTATGGGTCCATGTGGCCGTGTCACAGTGCCATTGAGGTGGAAGCTGGGAGATTCCTGGTCAGCAGTGGCTTTGGAATGTTTGTTCTATTGCTTGAGCTCTCAAGAACGGGCAGTCTGATTACTGATAAAATCAATCTCAACGTGATGCCTCCGGTCACGAAGATGATTCATCTTTCTGGGGATTTCTTCATTGCTATCACGACGAGTACAGCCGTTATCATACAGGTTGAACTCAAAACGGAGTATTCTGGCCAAGTCAAGGTTGTCCAGGAGCTGGATCATCTTGGGTCGGTGGCGGACATTGCATTTTCGAGTCTTGATGGCGATTTGCAACACGATCGGATCGTGGTGGCAGGCAATGGCAGTATTGGGGGAGCCGTGATAACTGATGTGCAGAAGTACGCACAGGTTGATGCTATTGCAGAGATAACGGGGGTCGAGAATATTGAACGGGTATGGGTTGTTGACAGAAAGATAGTAGTGAGCACCGAGGACAAAAGTTTGGCCTTTGCTATCGATCCGTCATACAATATTACCGTCGAGGAGAATTTGGTCGACGAAAATGTGCCCACGTTGGCTGCGTACCAAGTGGATAACAAAATTGTGCAAGTGACGACCGATTATCCTTTGCTTGGTTGCATATCTGCCATCACATTCAACGCGGGAATTCTGTGCAGCCACGATCGAAATAAATTGTCGCTTGTTGTGAATGAACAGGCGATAGCGACAGTAGAGCTTGATCATGAAATCTCTACGTTTTGCGCAATAACAGAGGACAGAGCGGTGGTGGGGTTTTGGACTAGCGACGATCTGGTCATAGTCGATGCCAACTTGAATGTGTGGTCCAAAACAGACATCAACTGTACGCCGCGGTCTATCATTTCCATACTGGACGTCGTTCTAGTCGGCGCGGCAGACGGACGGATTGTGAGTGTATCGCTTGATCACGAACGTAAGTTTGTGAGTCGACGGCATGGTGATCCTGGGTACCGCGTTGGCAAGCATCCAGTGCGGCTCTTCAAGTTTGCGCCCCGATCGTTCGTTGCGATCAGTGACTCTGCGTTTATTCTTCGCGATGATTCAATCTCCGTTGGCGGCTTTTCTTACGAATCGAGAATCGATTTTCCAAGCGGCGGCTTCGAAACCGCCACCTGTATCGCCCCCATAGACGAAGATACATGGATCGTTGTGCAGCGCGACGGCTTCCGAGTCGTCAAGGTGCGACGGCAGGCTGGGCCGCATGAGAGCATGAATTCGACACGCTTGAAACGGACACTCCAGCCCGACCGGCAAGACATGAAAAGTGGCAACGACTGGATTGTGGCAATCGAAACGTTGCCGACGCATGGTACCTTGGCTATACTTAGCGCCGGTGAGAGAGACACGTTCCCGTGCGGCGCGGTGCGGCTGTACTTTCAAGATGGCATGGCAAAAAGCAGTGAGGCTGAACTCTGGGAAAATGAGATGCCGCTTTGTATGGTGTCAAAAGTGTACAAGGACCGGATATTTATTATAGTTGGCACCGAGAAATCTGTTGTCAATGACCACGGAGATGAAGATGACGGTGATAGGGAGAAGAAATCAGGCCATGTTAGACTGTATTCGCACCAGTTTGACACCCAATCGGGATTCTATCTCAAACTTGAGGCTTGTATATCAGTTGAGGGACCAGTGTATTCAGTTTCAGATTGCTATGATGACATGTTTGTGGTCGGCGTTGGCCCAAGAGTAAGATTTGCTCAAATCAGCCAGCAAAAGTCAAGCACGCCTGCCCATGAAGTCATTGACGAGGACGAGGAGAAATGGCGATTCGACTTTGTACCCCTGCATGGCAACGTTGAGTTGTTTGCCGCTACTGCTTGTGTGGCTCTGGACTGGTTTGGAAACACTCTGGTATTTGGAGACTTGATGCGGTCGGTCACCATGGCCAAATTTGGCAGTGGATTGAAGCTCAAGGCCGTCAAACAATATGCCAGTCCATTGTGGTGTGTTGATGTGTGTCTGATTTCCAAAGACAAGGTGCTGGTGGCCGATGATGAGGGCCGTGTTCATCTGGTCAGCTATGTGCATGATAGCAAAGAGCTAGTCCAATTGCGGCTTTTCGACCTGAAGGATCGGATCAACAAGATCAAGCGAGTGCCAAGATCAACAGACTCTTCTGCCACCGTAAGTGGTGGAATATGGGGGCCTCCTCGACCGTTTGGATACTGTTTTGGTGCTTTGCTGGGCAGTGTTAATGGGGCCGTGTACACATATATTGAGAGGGCCAAAAGCGAAAAGAGCATTGCGTATGAATCGATGAATATAGAATGTAGTTAGTTATAATGATATGATATTTAGTTCTCTTCTTTTTCTCAAGAGGAACAGATCGGAGTCGGTCTCGGTGTATTCCGACGCGATGCGATCACGAACTCCACACCAACAAATTTCTGTTGTATATTCTCCCCAAGGCGCAGCCGGGCCTGCGACTCTGTTTCCTCACAGCCGCAAGAACGCTCTGAACCTTGTTTACGGCTTTAATTGCAATAAAAACTCTAAACGGTGTAACCGCGAACATCGCCACAGCACATTCATCATAGAGTGCTGTACTGTGATACCAAAAAATAAAAAAAAAAACCATGAAGTCGGTTATGCGGGGTATGTTCGTTGGGGATGCCAGGTCAAGCTAACAACAAAAAAACAGGTAATGTATCTCGAGGATTATCGACGAGCTTTGGGTTTCATAGTCCGGCTGGATCTAGAGGACGGATCTCATTATTGAAAGCTCCGTCGCATCTAGGGCATTACACCAGCCGAGTCAATCGACCTCAGAACGAAGACCGCTACTACGCCGGGGTATTAGAATTACCATCTGGCAGCACATTAACTCCAAGATCTGCAAGGAAGAAGAACAGCGAAACTCGACAGGTGTTCAACTTCTCCGTATTTGATGGCCATGGAGGTAATGAATGTAGCCAATACTTGCAGGACAACCTGGCACGATATGTGGAGGAGTTTGATTACACCAAGATGTGGGAAATACCAGAGCTGTACAAAAAGAATATCGGCGGATACTGGAGGGCATGGCATGATGAGATTCACAAGTATATGAGACGTATGAGTGCGATGGATGATTTGCAATTGCGAGTGCCAATGGCATTTCTTCGAGCAGACTACGACTTTCTACAGGAAAACCAAACAAGTGGATCGACTTGTACTTCTATTTATATTTATTCACAGCACGAGCACAAAATGTACTGGGATCGGGGCCAGGTAGCGAATCTCGTGGTGGCTCATGTTGGAGACACCCGATGCTTGATTTGTGATCGATACGGCACTCCATTCAGGCTCACCACAAATCACCATCCTTCTTCATTGGTAGAGGCCGAGCGGTTGCGACGGTATACCGCGAGCTTTTTCACCGATTCCTTCGGTGAGGAACGGTTTGGCCGGTATGCAAATACGCGGGCGTTTGGCGACATGTCTGGCAAACCCAAGGGAATCACTGCTGAGCCTGAAATCATTGAATGTCGTATTGGGGACACTATGAACCATCATATGGCGCCTCAATTCAAGGACTTTGGCGGAGACGAGGCGTTTCTTGTATTGATCTGTGATGGGGTGTCAGACATGATGTCGGACCAAGAGATTATCGATATTATCATTAATACCGCAAACAGCTCTGGATCTGGACGAGGCACGCCGCAGGATGCGGCACAGGAAGTGGTAGAATATGCTGCGTCGCTTGGAGGCAATGATAATGCTACTTGCATGGTTGTAAGATTAAGCGGCTGGGGTAATTGGAGCTGGAGCGATAGAACAGGGTTAATGCGAGAGGAAAAGCTCCGAGACGCTCTAGACAGTCGTAATCGTCGTGATTAGTTCTATGAGAATATTTTGCATACATTAATAATATTTACAATAGCTGAAATGCCTATTTCTTGCCCTTCTTGAAGACATGTCGGACTCGAGTAGGAGCGTATTCACCGAGTTTGGTACCAACCATATCCTCGACAACGTCGAATGCCACATATTCTCGTCCATTATGAACCTGGAACTTCAACCCTACCATGTTTGGCAGGATCGTGCATGACCGGGCGTTAGTCCGGATAGGGATGTTTTTCGTTCGGGCTTCTTTGATTGGAAGCGGGACAATGAATGGGCCTGTCTGTTAGTATCTTAGCGAATCAATGAAGCAGCATACCCTTCCATGCTGACCGTTTAAGCAGCTGTAGCGCCGGTCTCATATTTTTTTTTTTTTGGTAGTGTCGATAGGTCAAAATTTGACTAGCTGGGAGGGAACAAAATGTCGTCGTGTGGCAAGACTAAAACGGTGATGCGCGGCGCACCAAGGGAAACTTTTACTCTCAGGACAACCAATGTTTGTAGGGGCCAAAAGATTCGATCCGTCCCTTTTGGAGGTGGATGATAAGCCGGCGAAAAAGCCAAGAGTTGAGACGACTGTGGAAGTTGCCGAAGACAAATATGTGTCTGTCGAGGAAGAGTTTGAGATTGATCCAAAGAATAAGGGCATCTTTGACCGGTTCAAGAGCATAATGAACCGGCTGGACTTGGATAGTGAAGATTCCTCAAAAAACCAAGAGGGACAAGAGCAAGTTGAAGTGCATGATTTGGTACCGTTGCCACAACCGAAACAAGTCAAAGAAGTACGGCATCTCGCGACCGGTGCTCCAAAATGGATGACCGAGCCAGCTTACGTGCCGATCGACCAAACAAGACGATTTAAAGATCTTGGACTCAGCGAGAGAATGACCAAGGTGTTGAAGGAGCAGGAATTTATCAATGCTTTCGCAATTCAGACTGCGGTTCTGCCAGTGATGATCAAAGACCTTGGCAGCATTTCGCCGGACCCGCTGCAGGACATTCTTGTCAACGCCTACACCGGGTCTGGGAAGACACTAGCATATGGCATACCTATTGTGGAGGCATTGAGCAAGCGAGTAGTGCCAAGAATACGTGCTCTGATTGTACTTCCAACCAAGCCGCTGATCCAGCAAGTGCGGCAAGTGGTGGAGCAACTTGCCAAGGGCACATCGCTGCGGGTAATGATTCTAAGAACCGAGCGAGCATTCAAAGAAGAACAAAAGCTCTTGTCCAGTACAACGCCCGATATTCTAATTACCACTCCGGGGAGACTTGTTGACCACATCAGACAGACGTCCGATTTCACCCTGCAGCATTTACAATATTTTGTGATTGATGAGGCCGATAGACTGCTGAACCAATCTTTCCAGGAATGGGTCGATGTAGTGATGGCTGCATTGCCCTCCAAGAGCCATGACCAGTCACAGCTATGGCGCCGGCCGGTACAAAAGCTCGTTTTCAGCGCTACCCTGACAAGAGATCCGGGCAAGCTTGCGTCTCTTGATATTCATGAACCACGCATCTTCATTGTCGGTAGTGACACTGTGGATTATGAATTTTCCGTACCACAGGCTCTGGTAGAAAAGCTGGTGCCGGTCAAAAGTCCTTCGATCAAGCCGCTCGCGCTGGTGCGGCTGCTGATGCGGCACGAGATCACCGAAAACGCTTTGATTTTTGTCAAATCCAACGAAGCTGCCGGCCGACTTGCGCGATTGATATCGCTGATCGACCAAAACATGTTCTCAGGAGAGCTTATTGTCGAACGATGTTCCGGTGAGCTGGATCTGGCGCAGCGGAAAAAGGTTCTGCGGCGGTTCGCACACAATGAGATTGGCATCTTGGTCTGCACAGACCTGATTGCCAGAGGTATCGATATTGCGGGGGTCAAGTATGTCATCAATTACGACCTGCCAGTAGGCAAGCGCGAATATGTGCATCGGGTTGGCCGTACTGCACGGGCTGGCAACGCCGGCACCGCGTGGAACCTTGCATGCTCCAAGGGCGAACACAAGCATTTCTGGAGTGTCTCGAAAACGATATATCGGCCCGGTGATAAGGATGCGGATCAAGTTGTCGAAGTGGAGCAACTGGACGATGTGGAGGACCATGCGGCTTACGAAAAGGCGCTTGAACAACTGGAAAATGAAGTATTTAACCGGAGCACGTCTCAGTCGTAATTAACCAATTAATAACCTTGTCATTGCCTTGGCGCTCTTTTGCTGTTGAATCATAGCTCAAATACCGCTCGCGCTTATGGCGGCGCTTCCTGTGTAGCACAAACGGACTGTAATAATGTGGAGCCTCGACCGTCCATGCTTTGTAGGCGCTTGTCGATGCTGTTGACAGGCACTCTCGTTCTAGCTTGAACCAAGTTTTGAGCCGTCGAAGCAACTTTTTTATATCTTCTCTGTGTGAAGTGAACCACTCCATGGGTCTTGGCGAGGGTTTCTAATGCTGCAGTCGGTGGGTCTAGAAAGTTGGATTCTGGGGCCGCTCCACCGCCCCGAGCCCTACTGGTGATTCAGCATCGCCGCACCGATACAAACCATATTTGCGAGCATATCGAGCGAAGAGAGCATTCAGTCTCTCCAAAGACCCACTGGGCTCTTTTTTTTGGCTCGCTTCGCTCGAGCTTAGTTCGGTGTCATCACGCTGCTAATGCGGCTCGGTCACCCACAGGACTCGCGGAGATCGATTCAACACCCCGTTGCACCGATATAATGCATATATAGCAAATCGTCCAGCTGCTCGGCTGCGATTGAGCAAAGTGAGCAAAACAAAAAAAAAAAGCCGAGCGCAGCAGGTCTTTGGAGAGAAGAGATTCCGCTACGCTCAGAGCTGCTCGCTCACCGCTCAGAATGCGGCTTTTGCTGTTATTTCACTAGCAGATAGGTTCGATGCCACTAAATTTCGAAGAGCATATTTCACGAGTGGCCACTTGGAACATGCTGTATTGGATTGTGGCAGAGGCAATGCATAATTTATTCATAATCTATCGTATACTGTCTGCCGGATCGTACATCGACATTACAACCGGGACATGGTACGGAAGCCTAGCACAGCGTCGTCCTTTCGCTGTTTCAAGTCACGTCTCAAGATTTTACCGGACGGGCTCTTTGGAATGGCATCTATTACGACAATACCGCCAAACAGCTTCTTGTGTTTAGCCACCGTCCCGTCGAACCATTTCTTAACCTCCAGCGGATCCTTCTTCTTGTCATTAAGAACAACAAACGCTCGGGTCAGTTCGGTAGCTTCGTCCTCCGACCACACACCAATCACTGCACAGTCATCGACATTTGGATGCTTCAGCAACACCCCTTCTAGCTCTGCAGGAGCCACCTGCAGCCCCTTGTACTTGATCAGCTCCTTCGCCCGGTCAACAATGTAAAATTGACCTGTCTCATCAACAATGGCAATATCGCCGGTCTTGAACCATCCACCGTCGACTAGGACTTCATCCGTAGCCTTCTTGTTCTTCAAATAACCGATCATGATGTTAATCCCCCGGAGATACAACTCACCAGGCTCACCCTGCGGCACATCGTTGCCGTTCTCGTCACAGATTCGCGCTTCCTGACCGACAATCAACCAGCCGACTGAACCTGTCCGGTATTTAGTTGGATCCGGGTCAGCGGCCGCAGTGTGAGTGGTTGGAGAAGTCTCAGTCAAACCATAGCCCTGGAAAATGTTGCCCTCCATTTGGAGCCGCTCCTTTGCGGCTTTGCCCAGACTCGATGACAGCGGCGCCGCACCAGATCCCATGAACTTCAGATATTTCTTGATATCCGGGTATTTATCCACAAGCGGCGATTTAGCAAACAGCAGCACAATTGGCGGCACAGCTGCCACAGTGCTGATCTTGTACTTGATAATACTTTGAAGAAGGAATTCGAAATCAAACGTCGGAAATATAACCACAGCGGTTGCTCGGTAAAGACAGCCCATGGTGTATTGAGATAGCCCGTATGCATGCGACATTGGAAGAAAACCGGCCATTGCCGTATGTTCTGGATCTCGATATCGGTCTTTCAATGTTTGCTGACCTTGCTGGAGATTCCCTGTCATGTTCAAGTGCGAGGTTATGACGCCCTTTGGCACACCACTGGTACCGGAAGAGAAACAATACAGCATATGCTTCTGTGCCGCAGACTTGCCTGGAAGCTCAACGGGAAGCTCGATTGGCCGCCCGGCTGTCTTTGCAATGAGATCACGCATCAGGACGATCTTGGCTCCAGTCTTTGCGATACCAACAGCCTTTTTGGCAGTTTCAAGCAATGGATCGACTGTGACCAATAGCTTAGCACCGCTGACCTTGAGTTGGTGAGCTAGTTCATCCGGTTGATACGCCGCATTTGCTGGAGAACAGACCCCGCCAAATGAAAAAGTACCATGCTGAATCGGTGGTACATAGATCGAATTTGGACTGAACACACACACTACATCGTCAAACTTGAGGTTGAAGTCATTGAGAAAGACGTGATGCAATCTGCCAATTAGGTCCAAAGTGTCCTTGGCAGTCAGATATTCACCACTTTTGGCATCAATGTACACCTTGTTGTCGGGTTCGGCATTAATGTACGGCGACTCCCGCATGAATTGAGCGGCATTGCCATGGAAAACGTCGGTCAAAGTGCCGTATGCTGATTTGTATATCTTCATTCTATTACTGTGGCTGCAACTCAGCACACTGTGGCGACAGCTAGTATTTTATACGTTTATATGCTCATACCCGTTTCACTAAAAGCGGAGTAGTTGCTGCGCTGTGATCCGAGGTATTCAATGTGTGGGGTTAATGGGAGGCATCGCGCTTCGGTGAAACTTGGATGTGCGGGGGTGAGCGTAAGAATCTCAGTGCAAAGTCCGCGGTTGATGCAGTGAGGGGGGCGGAATGATAGTCGCAAAAGCCCTCCTGCACTGTTCTGTAGCCATTAAGAATCTGCTACCGGCGTGTCGGATGCTTTAAACTTCCGACCGCGATCCCTTCCGTATGCACAAGCCTCGACTCGGGGTCCGAAGTGCCCAGATCCAGCCGATAGTGCCACACAGTCAATACAGAATATATGACAACATTTACAATTTGCAGCTGCCCCGCACAATAAGAATTACAGTTAGGGTTGTACAACCGTCAATTCATCAACACCGTAAAAAGTTCAAATTGCGGCGGGTGCGGCGGCTGGGATAACAACATGATTTCTTTTGTATATATCTACAATTTGGACTCTTTGTAACCAAGAACCTTGTCGTTTTTTTTCTATCTCTCAGGAACCGTCGCAAGATTTTGCCACTTGGACTCTTGGGAATTTGGTCAACCACGACAATGCCGCCATACAGTCTCTTGTGACGAGCGACACTCTTATCGAGCCAGTCCTTCACTTCCAGGGGGCTTTTGCTTTGATCGTTCAACACCAAATATGCCCGTGGCATTTCGGTTGCTTGGTCCTCGTTATAGATGCCAATCACCGCCGTATCAGATACATTTGGATGTTTCAGCAGGAGCGCTTCCAATTCCGCAGGAGCCACCTGATGGCCCTTGGACTTGATTAATTCTTTGGCTCTGTCAACAATATAAAACCGTTCATCTTCGTCCACCTGGGCGATATCGCCAGTTTTGTAATAGCCATCTGCGGTCATCGAAGCAGCGTTCGCCTCGGGGTTGTTAAGGTAGCCGATCATGACATTCGAGCCCTTCACCCAAAGCTCGCCCGGTTGACCAGGAGTAACGTCTTTACCGTCATCACCGACAATACGTGCCGATTGTCCAGCTAGTAGCCACCCAATCGAAGCTGGATGAGCGTTGTTGACATCAACCATGTATGCATGCGTGACTGGCGATGTTTCGGTAAGACCGAACCCCTGGCCAATCTTGACCCGCCCGCCAAGACGCTCTTCAGCAGCAATCAAGACATTAGCACCAAGTGGTGCAGCACCTGTCATTATACGCCGTAACGTCTTTTGAACATCCGGATATTTGTCTAGAATTGGCGATTTAGCAAATAATAGAACAATCGGTGGTACCAGATGCATGTGTGTGATCTTGTATTTGATAATTGCTTGAAGCAGCAATTCGAAATCAAACCGTTCAAAGTTTACTACCGTGCTGCCCTTGTAGAACGAGACAAATACTACCATTTGCAGCGCATAAATATGCGAGAGCGGTAGTACACTGTTAAACACATGGTCTGTGTGGTAAAAGTCGCCCGACGATTGCGTGATCTGCTGGCAATTGGATGTCAGGTTTAGATGCGATGACATGACGCATTTAGGAACACCGCTAGTACCACTCGAGAAGCAGAAATACGCCCTTTTCTCGGCAGCTTCATTGCCGGCCAGCTCCAATGGAGCTTCCCCAACAGTCAATTTTCTAGCCTGGGCGATCAAATCGTCCATAATAACCACGCCTCGGATCGCACACTCTTGCGACCGGTCGGCTGCTTGTTTGGCAACCTGAATCTGCTTGCTGCCGGTAATAATGAGCTTGGTTCGTGAAGTTTTCAGCTGAAATTCAAGCTCGTCCACAGTGTATGCTACATTCGCCGGAGACACGATACCACCAGCCGACAAGATCCCATGATGGATCGGTCCTGTATAGATGCTGTTGTTCGCAAAAACACACACTACATCATCATAGCCAATGCCGTACTCAGTAGATAGAAGATGGTGGATCTTGCCAATAAGATTAACGCTCTCCTTAACGGTCAGAGTCTCCCCCGTGGCAGCATCGATAAACAGCTTCTTGTCGGGATGGCTCTTGAGAAATGGCGACTGACTGATAAAGCTCGCCGCATTGCCTCTATAAAGGTCCTTGACTGGACCAACAGGCGATTTGTAAACCATCAGTGATACTCAGGTGTGCAGAAGTAAATTAAAGAGCCAAGCGGAGGTATTTATAAAAGCGCCCCGCTATTAGTTACGCGTGTAGATTGATTTCGATTTCGGGCCGGCCAAAAGCCCTTTATATAACTCCGATTACGGCGATGACGCTCCGTGATCCAGCCGGGTTGTCAATCCTTATACAAATAACTATAAGCTATCTCGTCCGTCTCTGTGCGCCAAGCACTCGTATACACTGGTTCGCAATTTGCACAGATATTGTCAACGAGGTTATAGCTACTCTACCCCACTTTTCGGACGCACTTTATTACTATGGTGTCAGAAGATAATGAGCGTCTGCCAGCCTCGGCTCCCAGCAGCGCCGGCAAGCCCGCGCCGCACCCTTTCGCGGCAATATAATAACAACTAGCAAATTATATTCTAATATATAATTAGAGAGACATTCTCTCGCAATACCCGCTGCGCTCGGCCTTTTTTTTTTTTTCTCGCTTCGCTCGAGCGTAGCTTGGAATGTTGAGTATCGATGCGGCGATGAGCCGCCCCTAGTTCTCGTAATAATACCAAGCTACGCTCGAGCGAAGCGAGCAAAAGAAAAGGCCGAGCGCAGCGGCTATTGCGAGAGAAGGCATGTCCGGCTTCTTCCCTTCATTTCGCTCTATATGCCCGGTGCAGACTAGCCAGGGCAGCCGGAGTGCCGGAGTGCGCCGCACCTTTACGTTCGCTTTACTACCACGAGAATAGTAGCTTGCGTGTCATAGACTCCGACTATCACTCAGATTCTGGTTTTTCGTTGATTACTGTCAAAATCCATTCAGCAGTCGGATCTTGATTACCAGGAATGATCCTAGATGGCAGCCGGGTAACAGCACATTGAGCGCCGCTTTGAAAAGGATGGTTGATGATTGGCCCGCCGAGAAGCCAAAGCTTCTCGAGCTCAGCTCCACTAATACCATGCAATTTGAGATCGAATTATGCTTATTGACAATCCTTATATATAAAAATAGTTCACACTGTACAAATCATGATTCGTTTTTTAAAAGGCTGCGGCATCGTTAGCATTTTCCGTTCCATATCCGACATACCATCTGGCTGGGCAAGAATGTAATCGACGGCTTGACCAACAGTCTTGATCTCATCAGCCTCATGGCTATTGCAATATGTTAGCATTGATGTTGAATAGGAAAAACGTACTCTGGCATCTCAATACCGAATTCTTCTTCGATGAAAAACAAACATTCCACAATGTCCAAAGAGTCGAGCTTGAGGTCGGTACTGAAGTTAGCCGCTGGAGTGACCTTTTCTGGCTCGGTGATCTTGTCGAAGCATTTCAACAAATCAACTATTCGTTCCTCGACGAACTCTCGCGTCAATGGTGGCGGTCCAGCTGAGTAGAATCGAATCGAATTCAGCTTATATGGCACGATAGCCGGTCTAACAGTCCGACTGGCAATGGTGGTGAACTTCAATGCCGGTCGAGCCTTGGCTGCTTGTGACGCTACTCGCAAAAACGACTTCATCTTTTGGGTGTTGGTGATGTTTGTCGGAGGTGGTTTTTTTTAAGTTTTGGAAAAATTGATGATTGGGACTACACGTAGCGCAGAAGATTGACGGCTCAACCCACAGGAGATTGGCCAGTTGAGCTCCTATTCTAAGGGGCAGTAAGCTGCTAGTATAATGAATATATCGGTGCCAAAAAAAACGCCGAAGGCAGCGGGATCCTCTTCTCTCGTAAGACGCACTGCGTGCAGCTTTTTTTTTTTGCTCGCTTCGCTCGAGCTCAGCTTGGTATGGAGGTGTGTCGAATTGCAAATTTGGTTTTCGTATTCACTGCGTATCTCTTCATATGTCGGCATCAGCCTCATGCGGCTCATCTACATACAGCAGGCCATAATATGCGTTAATGCGATCAACGCGGGTCGGGGGACGAGTGAGCAGCTTTGGCTGGCTTGACGACACGGAGCATTTCGAGCGTAGCGAGCAAAAAAAAGGCTGCACGCAGTGCGTCACAAAAATAAACATAAATTTCAGTTACAAAACCCCGGAGCGTATAATACCAGGGGGCGTCTATTCAGACACCTATTATTTCTTTTTTATTCTACAATCACGAATCCAATTCGCCGATTTCCGTTGTAGTAGCATTGAGCCCCATCACATTGAGGAACAAGTTCAAGTTGGCAATCTTGGTAGTGCCCAACTCCACTGGAAGCGCCTTGGCAGCCGCCATGGTTCCGAAGATCTTATCTCGCACCTCGTCCACAAGGATTCGTTGATGATCCAATTTAGCGGCCAATGCAAGCGATGCCAAAAAGTGCCATACATACGAATCATCGACATTTCGTGGCGGGAAAATGCCATCCAAATGGCCCTGAACCCGGTTGAACAAGTTGTTAAAGGTGTTCTGCCAGTTCGAATCACCTTCGGATCCATCTTCCTGCTTGATCAATTCAGCACGGGAAATCAACACTGTCAAGAACGCAAGGCCAATCTTGGTGGACGCAACATGAACCACATTGGCAGACTTGAGCATGATTTCCAACAACCCGACCACCACATCGTATGGTGATTCGGAGATCAAATGCACCAATGGTGGCAATACCGTCTGGCTGTACAATTCAATAGATTCACGAGTTCGTGCCTTGAGGTCATGGCCATCGTACACACCATCCTTGACAACATCAAGCGAATCAATGTGAGCAATGATTCGTGTCAAAATGGTTAGTCGTTGTTTTTGATCAACATGTCTGAACACTCTTGGAATCACCTTCTTGCCTTTGTCATGGGACAACATTAGAATAAATGGATGCGTGTTCTTGGCATCCACTGGGGCAGTGACTTGAAGTTTATCCCACAAGGAATCAACTTGAGATTGAACCTTGGATTGCCATTCTGCAAAAGCTTCTTGATCGTTTTCATTTGGACGACCTCGTTCAGCAGATTCAACCTCCAACAACAAGGCAAACACATCTTCAATGTTCTTCAACAACGCCTTGGTATTATACAAGCTCTTGGAAACACCCTGTTCACCCGGAATAGTACCGGCCAATTTCAAATCAGATCCTCCTACAGGCTTCTCAGTACTGCCCTTGCCGACATTCAATGCCTTCCGTGGTCGTTTACCACTGCCGACAGAGATCTTACCCAGCGCACCTTCTCGCACGATCTGCTCCTTCTTAGGATGATCTCGTGCAGAAGCGACCGCCTGTTGAACCTGTTGCTGCATTCGCTGCAACGGGTTTTCCTGTCGTCGGAACCGACCGCCTCGTTGACCTCGTTGGAACAAGTAGGTCTGGGCGAACGAATTGAGAGGCTGTTGAGGATTGTTTCGCGATTGAATTGCAGAATGCACCTGGTAGTAGAAATCTTCATTATAAGGATCTTCAGTCACCATCTGTTGCAATTGGATCCGCATAATGAAGTTCTTGTCCCATTGGCTCATCAGGCCATTGTACTTGACAATCTGGGCAATCTTTCGACTTTTCTGCAGCAGTCGGTCATTCTCAGCCGCACTCTTTGCATGATCCTCGCTCATCACTTCGTTCAAAGACGGAACTGAGGCCGGATCAACCTTGCTTCCAGATTGATTTTCTCGCTCTAGAGTCGTTGGAGCCTGCTGTGGATTGAGAGCTGGATGTTGAAGCTGCTGCTGTTGCTGCTGTTGTTGTTGCTGTTGTTGCTGACGCATCATGTTCATAATCGCAGGATCGTTCATCATCGGATTTGGATATCCTGGTGGTGGGGGAGGAGGAAAGCCACCAAATTGCATCGGTGGTGGTGGATAGTATTGCTGCTGTTGCTGCTGCGGTGGAAGTTGTTGTCTTGGGGCTTGCTGCCGGGTCCTCTGGTTCATCATCTGGGCTTCAACTTCTTCAAGAGACAGAATTCTCGGTTGTTGTGAAGGTGGAGCTTGTTGCTGACCTGGCAATACAGCCGGTGGTGTTCCACTTTTACCCCATAGCGATGCAATTGGCTGCAAAGATGGAACAGAAGTAGGCACAGGAGCAGTTGGCATTGCAGTTCGAGCAAATGTAAATTGCTCTTCATCAATCGCACCAGCCACCTCAGCGGTTTGGCCAGCAAAGTCAAAGTCTTTCCCAACGTTGAAATCACCAAACGTTTCATCATTCAAATCGTCGTTAGCCTCGACCAGATGGTCGCCCAGCCGGTCATCAAAAGTGTCCTCAAAGTCCATTTCCTTGCCCCTGCTCTCAGGTAGCCCAAAGAAGGACATGATTGCTTGCTTGAAAAAAGTGTTTGTTCTGGTTGACGCCAACAAAATTTGTTGTTTTTGGCGATTTGTGACGGCGGTTGGTTGGGACTTATTTTTCTATGGGGAAAGAAAGTGACGACGGGGTAACTGTATTAAAATCTACAAATCATACTCCTGGGCAAGATCTGCCTGTTCTTGGTTATATAACTTTCTTCTCTCGGTTTCCCGTAGCATGACTTCTTTGTCTTCTTGGATCAAAGCGCAGCAATGGCAGCACAAATGAGTGCCTACATCGGCCAGAATGTTGCCCTGAATGCCGTATTTCTTGCGCATAACATGGCGTCTGTAGACGCCCATCAAGGGTCCACCGAAACCCATGGTGACGATATTAGCCCCATAATAAAGAGCAGCAAACGGGTTCACAAGTGTCTTGAACCCATAAGGTTTGGCCATTGGCTGGGAATCACGTTGCCGCATCATCATTGTCGATCGTCCGAATGAAAAGCATCCGCAGAAAGTGCCCAGCAAACCTGCATTTTTTAGAGTTAGCGCATTCGAGGTATCCTAGAATCAACCGTACAAATGTCTACAGACTCAAAACATGAAAACAAGCCATTGTTCCATCCTTTGTGGTCCGGGATTTGGTCCTCATCCAGTGGCAACAACTGAGGGGCATCTTCAATCTGGTATTGTTCAATATCATCGTCGGTGTCATTTAACATCGACTGCTCTTCCGCTTGGTCGATGTAGTATTCGTTCATTGCGCTCTTCGTCGACATGTTACGTTGTTCTATGTAGAAATAAAAGTGGTGGTGTGGAGACTCGGGTTAGAGGTTTTCAAGGGATGCAGATAATGCGCGACTTGTCTGGGCTGAGGGGGTTCGGAGGGCCGCTGTTCTCGTAGGGCAGTGCGATTTCGTTCTTGTTGGTCAAGGCGTAGTCGATATTTTATGATATGAAACGGCTATCATAAGCTCAGCAGTATTTTTCCAATCCTCAAGATTGATGATTTGAACGACACACATATTTGACAGGTGCAGACTCCAGCGGCAGTCGCCGATCAAGGCAGCGGCACGCTGCCTTGATCATCACTGGATGGTGTCGCCAGAGCTTGGCATTGCCGCAATCAGCCTGTTCCAATTCGATATAGTCTTGGCGGTCGTTTTTGAGTATCGGTTTTTTGAATTTATATATCCATATATTATAATATTGCGAAAGAGAATTTTTTTTTTTTTTGAAGTTATCGGACCTCGACAGAGCAGGCAGCTTGGACTTGGCTCTTTGTACCTGTATGTCATAAAAGCATGGACAATTTGGCTTACGATATTGTGCGACATGAATATAATCATTTGTCTGCTCCTTTGGCGATTGCCGCCCTTTTGGTTCGTGTGAACGGAAACTTGACAAAACCGGGTCCATTTGCCGTCGCATATTCGACGCTTGCCACTACGAACGCAATCATCAGTCCTGTAGCGATTCTCATTTTCTGCTGGGTGTGGGGAAGCAGCAATGGATCGTCTCGCCTGTATATCTTCCGCTGGTTGTACGGGCGAAATTAGCCACCTGATGCGGCTCGGGAGTCGCAATTTGCATGGCAATGCTGTATCCTCACATCTGCTGCTTAAATTCCGGTGTCCATGGGTACAGTACTGGGGCTACTCGTGAAATATCAGCTGGATCCAACCTCTGGGACATCTAAGACACTTCAGGGGGACTATCGATGCGGCTCGGGTGCGGAATCTTGCTCCTTTTTTATGCTTACTACATTCGATACCGAGCATATCGAAAGCCGAAGGATCTTTT
Source organism: Blastobotrys parvus (assembly GCA_030564285.1). Classification (NCBI taxonomy): domain Eukaryota; kingdom Fungi; phylum Ascomycota; class Dipodascomycetes; order Dipodascales; family Trichomonascaceae; genus Blastobotrys; species Blastobotrys parvus. The sequence continues at coordinate 48,727 of JAJLUP010000058.1, forward strand.
CTCTTGTGAGACCCGCTAGCGCTCGGCCTTTTGTTTTTGCTCGCTTCGCTCGAGCTTAGCTCCGTATGTTCGGGCCAGCTGAGCTGAGGCGGTTCACCGGACCTGTGACGATTGATTCAGCGATCCTCGCACAGACACAGAGCACACCGAGCTAAGCTCGAGCGAAGCGAGCAAAAAAAAAGCCGAGCGCAGCGGGTATCACGAGAGAAGAGGATCCCGCTATGCTAGTCATCGGTGCGGCGGGCCGGTGGATGAACTAGCCGCCTTCGTTAACCAGATGGTACCTGACATATCGAGCGAAGCAAGCAAAAAAGAGCGCAGCGGTATCACGAGAAAAGAGGATCCGGATTAATTCTTCTCGCTTTGTCAATTCGCTCTCCCGATCGGTACGTTATGCGAACGCGATCTCAGTGCACTGTCAATCATCGTGCCAGATTCTTCCGAAATGCGCGCTTGAAACGAGTGACAGCGTTGTTCGATTTGATAGCGATCAGCCCGCCGGAGTTCCGCGTCAATTGAAGGATTTCGCACTGTTGGCTGGCGATGCATTATTGCCATGCCATGCGCTGCATAAAATTCAGGCACCTGCTTCCTAATCCGGTTGTTATTCCACCCGGTCTGACTTGCGCCAAGTCCGGGGGTTTGCCAATATTTCGCTATCTATAGTGAACACGGGAGTCCGTAACTGGGCTGAGCTTGGTATCTGCTTGCTCAGGACAAGAGTCAAAAGTGATACATTTCATTTCGCAAACTACATATGAACCAGGTTGCCATTACCATAACAACATTTACCGCAGAAATGGGAAACCAAGCCGAAAAAATCGCGTATTTCAGCATTTGCCTATCAATGTCCTCTTGTCAAGGTACGAGACGTCACGATCACATCCCCCGGTGAAAGAATTTGCACAGCATGCATGCGCGGTGTAAAGGATGCCAGGCACCGCTATGACATCACTCTGCCAGAGACAACTGAAAAAGATCTGCACTCGCCTCCTGGAAAAACGGGCAATGGTGCACGCAAAAGATTTTTTTCAGTAAGGTAACCCAACAATTTATAAACAGAATGCCTTGGTTTATTGAATTGGAACTATTGAGATATTACTATTAAGCGTGTGATCAGGGCCGGGGATAAAATGACTGGTGCGGTCCGATTTTCGACCCCTGCATCGCATGAAAGAATGCCTAGGAGGGCAAAGACTGGCCAATGAGCCCGGGCCAATCTTTTCTCAATTAAGATGACGCATTTCTTTTTCAGTACACCTTCCCTGTGCGCAAATCTAGCTACGTAACGTGAGTACAAAAGTGGTTTTTGTTCCTGAGTATCTCTTTCCTCACTTTTCTCCTCTCAATTTTTTTTTCCTGGATTCTCCTTCTTTCTTTCTGTATACTATCCATCATCTTCTTCATCATGACAAAATCGCACCAGCGCACTTGCATGTTGCTGGTGCTTTTCGCGTCGTTCATGCTACTAGGAACGCACTATTACTTGGCAGAGACTTCATATCCCTTCCAGTATCAAAGCGACACATCGTTCGTAAGCCTCAAACAGCAGCACAGCAACGGAATGCGAGATATGATCGAGCAGACAGTGCTGGATTCACGGAACCGGGAAAATGCGACTTTTGTCACTCTGGCCCGGAACACCGATCTCGGAGAGCTCATGAACACCATTCGAAGTGTTGAGGATCGTTACAACAGCAAGTTTCATCACGACTGGGTATTTTTGAACGAAAAGCCATTTTCTGAAGAATTCATCAATGTGACCACCAGATTGATCTCCGGGCGAACCAGATACGGCCTGATCGAGTCCAAGCATTGGGGGTATCCTGAATGGATTAACAAGACCATCGCGGCCGAAGCACGTGAAGATATGAAGGAGCAGAACATCATTTATGGCGATTCCGAATCATATCGTCACATGTGTCGATATGAAAGTGGGTTCTTCTTCCATCATCCAATCATGCAGGAATACAAGTACTATTGGCGGGTGGAACCATCGACTTTGCTGCATTGTGATATCGATTATAACGTGTTCAAATACATGCGAACATGGGGAAAGAAGTATGGATTCACCATTTCGCTTCTGGAATTTGAATCAACCGTTGCATCGCTGTGGGAAGTGACCAAAAACTTCATCTCGCACTATCCTCAGTATGTGTCCAAGGACAATCTGGTGAACTTCATTTCCAACGACAACGGCCAAACTTACAACCTTTGTAATTTCTGGTCCAATTTTGAAATCGCCGACATGGATTTCTGGCGAGATGAACCTTACAAGAATTATTTCGATTATTTGGATCGTGCTGGTGGGTTCTTTTACGAGCGATGGGGCGATGCTCCAGTGCATTCAATTGCTGCATCATTGTTCCTCAATTCGTCTGAGGTCCATTTCTTCGAGGACATTGGTTATACGCATCCTCCATTTACCCATTGTCCTTGCGATTCATTGGAGCGGAACTTGTCCTGTTCCTGTTTGCCAACCCAGAATTTTGATTGGTCTGGATATTCATGCTTGAAGCAGTTTTACGGCGCCCAGTCAATACCTTTGCCAAAGGGCATCGAACCATTGTAAAATTTTATTTATCGTTGTATCTTTTTTGTCATAATATCGATTGCATTTGTCATAGTCAGAATCTTGAGCCGCTAGCCAACGCGGCTCGACCGGCATATCGTCGCACCAACACAGAGAATACTAAGCATATCGAGAGTAACGAGCAGCGAGATGCTCTTCTCTCGTGATACCCGCTGCGCTCGGCCTTTTTTTTTGCTCGCTTCGCTCGAGCTTAGCTCGGCATGTTCAGCCTAGGCTCACTGTGACGGACCGCCGCACAGATATAGAGCAACATATCGAGCTAAGCTCGAGCGAAGCGAGCGAAAAAAAGGCCGAGCGCAGCGGGTATCACGAGAGAAGAGGATCCCACTCTACGGTCGGTGTCGTCAATTGACAGCTAAGCGCCCAATTGTTGGCTTCGCTCACTGGGGTTTCGCCAGCATTTTATTTTATTCTACATTTTTCTGTTCAATCAGCACCAGTTACAAATAAACGCATCATTCAGGCATATAATAATCAAAATAATCAAAAGCTGACCTTGTTGCCTTGGAGAAGGCTTCAATCTTATCCCCCAGCCACAGCGTGTATAGGATGGGACAGTTGGGAGGTGGGGGGAGACATAGGCCAGCTAACACATCCACTTAACCACAGCCTCCTTCATTCAACTTCAATTCCAATCAACAACAATGCTGCTTTTGCAATACCACAACCTGTTGCTCAAGTCAGTACTGACCGAGCGGCTTGTCGAGGGTGCCGAGCCATCGTCCATTGACCAGATTGTGTCCGACTTCGACAACGTTACGTTCCACTTGTCTACTCCCAGTGCTTCCGACGACGCCAACAAGCTCGACCTTGGCAAGATTGTGGTGAGTGTGTACATCAAATGCTTCAACGATCTCTCCAAATATGGTGCATTGGATGTGTTGAAGCGGGAATACGGCCAATACGCCATGGACCAACCAGAACCGGGATACAACTTCTCGTTGCTACTCGACACGGCCGAGATTCTACAATTGCCATTGGAAGCCCGACAGGATCTTGTTACTAAGATTTCGCTTCTCAAGAGAAACGCGCTGGCTGCTCCATTTGAGCGGGCATTTGCTGAATTCGATAAGCTGGCCGAAGACGCCGCCCAGCGAAACGTCGACTTGTATGCACCAGAGGCTGTAAACACCGAGGTGATGGCCATCCACTATCGAGATGAAGAGTCTATTTTTGTCAAGCCATCCCATGATCGAGTGACTGTTATCTTTTCGACCATTTTCAAGGACGAAACAGATCGAATCTTTGGTAAGGTGTTCCTGCAGGAATTTGTGGATGCTAGACGACGAGCCGTTCAAAACGCGCCGCAAGTGTTGTATTCCCATAAAGAACCTCCTCTAGAGATTCGAAACCTCCCGGGATTGAGGGTTTCTGACGATATTGGCTATGTCACGTTTGTGCTATTCCCGCGACATTTGATGCCGCACCGACGGGAAGACTGCATCTCGCATACCCAAATCTTCCGAGATTACTTCCATTACCACATCAAATGCTCCAAGGCTTACATGCACTCGCGAATGCGGTACCGTGTGACGGAGTTCATGAAGGTGCTCAACCGAGCCAAGCCTGAGAACGCCGAGAAGGAACGGAAGACCGCCACCGGGCGGCGCTTCCGATAAACCGTACATCATTGGGGACATAATTATATACATACAAAGAATTGATTGTATTTCCATACGTATTCAACTTCCCATCTTACATGTACTGATGAGTGCGGTATCGGGCGATGGGGCCGCTGCGGGGCGTGCGGCGGCTTGCCTGCCTCGTCGCCTTCGAGCACGGGGATTCTCTTCTCTCGTGATACCCGCTGCGCTCGGCCTTTTTTTCTTGCTCGCTTCGCTCGGCTTGCTCTGTAACGGTGCGGCGATGTGATGCGTATAGACTACCACAGATCCTGCGAGCCGCATTGACTAGCCTGATGATACCTAGCTAGTTCGAGCGAAGCGAGCAAGAAAAAAGCCGAGCGCAGCGGGTATCTCGAGAGCAGCGGTATCACGAGAGAAGAGGATCCCGCTCGCTTCGCTCGATATGCTCATCCGGCGCTGCGCTGGAACTAAGCATTACTGGTGTGATATTGGATTGGGGACGTAGTTATATATACAGAATTGATTGTATTTACATACCTATCCAGGCTTCCATGCTAGATTAGATCATGTCTATGCCTGTTCACTTGGCTTTTTGGTGCCGTATTTAGACCGGGCGTTTCGTCGGTTAGGCACACCGGCCAAATCCTGACTACCTCGAACGCACTTGTACTTGACACCGGGCAAATCCTTGGTTCGACCACCTCGGACGGCAACCACAGAATGTTCCTGTGCGTTGTGGCCCTCCCCTGGGATGTATGCAGTGACGATTCGGTCGTTGGTGAGTCTAACTCTGGCAGCCTTTCGATTGGCGGAGTTGGGCTTTCTTGGCTTCAATACCACGACTTTCAGAACAACCCCCTTTTTCTGACAGTGTCGTTCTAGATCGGGTGATTCGCTCACCTTGGCTTTTCTTTGTTTCCGGTTAATCTTGAACAGACCGGTCTTTCGAATCTGGTTGATGGTGGCATTTGACTGAGGCGTAATGCTAAACTGTCGCATCATCTGACACAGTGATGACGTCGCGTTGTTTGTAGGATGTGTGAGCATCCGCGGCACAGCCATTGGCCGTATTGACCGCACTATGTTGAACATGCTGGGTGGGTTGATGGTGGTGATGGAGGTCTGGTGGTTGAAAATTTCTCGGCACCGTCCGGTCGCGTGGTCTCCCAACCTTCAATGCCCACCACATTCTGATCTCATCCCCATACATGATAGAATAGACGCCAATCATTCTACACTTAACAAAACACGCACCTGAATAGGTGCAACCGAAAGCGCCTAGTATGAATTGAAAGTCTTTGTAAAAAGCTACCAAAATAAAAGCAATTTGACTAAACGCCGCTGATACTGCCCGAATCTTGAGCCGCACGAGTAGCGCTGGCGCGCTTCTCCGCCGCAGCGCTTACGTCGTGAAAAATATGAGCCCGGCAAAACCCGACCAAAATCGATCTGGCGCTCAACTCAGGAAAAGGCCTCAATGAGATGAGTTGATTGAGCTTCGCAGTAGATGCATGCAGAAGAGCATTCCGCAGCTACTCCAACGAGAAGCAAAGCTAAACGTGGGGTGCGCATTTGTCCCAACTGTGGGCTGACGGACAACAGTAACAATTTTTTTCTATTCTTTTCCATTTCGACACGCACATTACAATTACGATGGCCGATTACGAAGACGCGCCACTCGAAAGAGAAGAGTACGACAGATCGCGAGATCGGTCGAGGTCTCGAGAACTTGACCGAGAACGAGAACGTGACCGATCGTTGTCGCCAGACCGATACGACCGGCGGTCGATGAGCCCTGGCCTTCGAGACCGGGAACGAGACCGTGATCGAGAGCGGGACCGGGACGACCGTGATGACCGTGACCGAGATATGGAGCCAAAGAGCGAAGAAGACGAAGAAGCCCAGAATGAAGGTACCAACTTGTTTGTTACTGGATTGTCGCGTTCTGTGACGGAAACTGAGCTTGAAGAGATCTTTTCGAAGTACGGTGGCGTGGATAAGTGCCAAATCATGCTTGACCCTCATACTCGAGAATCGCGAGGTTTCGGGTTTGTCAACATGGTTGATGTTACTGCTGCTGATGCTGCATTGGGTGAAGCTCATGGTATGTCAGTAGCTGGTAAGACTTTGTCGATTGAAAAGGCCAAGCGAAAGCGGCCACGAACTCCAACTCCTGGCAAGTATTTTGGTCCTCCAAAGCCGCGACGAGGAGGACGGGGTCCACCACGATTCGATGACCGATACGGCGGTGGTGGTCGATACCGGGAATATCGGGGTCCTCCACGAGGTTACGACGACCGACGATATGACGATTACTATCGACGACCGCGATACGATGACCGAGACTCGCGAGACCGATACTATCGAGACCGAGGCTACGGCTCTGGCGGCAGCGGCGGTGGCGGTCGATACGACGATCGTGAAAGAGAAAGATACCCTCCTCGAGAGTACCGAGATCGTGGCTATGAACGACGGCCTTCGCGTGAAGACCGACTACCGCCCCGAGATCGAGATGCACTTCCACCGTCAGGGCCACGAGATGATGCACGACCGCCATATCGAGACGATCGGTACGGTTCTGGCAGTGGTGGTGGTGGTGAGTTCCGAGAACGAGAAAGAGATCGAGAAGACTTTCGATAAGTCCAGAAGCACACACAAAAAGGTATAAATTTGTAAAAGATCAGTTGACGCTACGCGACTTTATTTCAACACTTACGTATTTGTTCAACAAACATCGCCCGCAGTTCAGCTTATGCAACACTTCAACTATCGTAAAACAAGAACGGTATATGCCGTGATACCACAAGATCAAGATACCCCCTCGACCTACGTAGCAAAGTTGCGCTGCTGGATGCGCTGCTTCAAAGCACTTCCAATCCGTACCATGGCGTCCCATATCCGTTGGTCCAGTTCAGCCGCAGCGGACTGAGCCGCTGCGGCGGATTGTGACCGATGGGACGACTGGGTTCTGTACTGGTACCGTAATACATCTTTGCGTGTGACAAGTCCCTGGAGCTGATTTAGGTTGCTCTGAACTAAGATCACCCGCGGCCCCAGCTTGGTGAATATATCGACCACTGATTCTAATGGTAGCCCTGCTCTCACCGTGATTGGGGTCGTGTTGACCCATGGCGCTAGATCCTTTAGTAATGAGATGTTGCCGCTCGAGGTCAGCTGGCGGCGTTTTTCAAGCCCATATTCTAGATCGACTTTGCTAATATATCCAGCAATTGTGCGGTCCGTTTCGCTTTGCACAATGGGGAATCCGGTAGGGCTATTATCGGCTGCCAAGATGAGCTTGAGATCGCTGACGGCCATGAAGGCAGTCAGTGCTACCGGGTCGGAAGTCATCGCGGTAGCGGCGTCAACTCCGAAATGGTGGTCTTCGCGACTATCCAAAAATGGCATGCCGTTGGCGGGAATGGCCTGGTCTGCAATGCCGCCTTTGCCCCAGTTGTCTCCGACGATCTTGGTGGTGCCGACTACGATCATTGTAGGCAAAATGTAACCCAACGCACCCGTTAGCTCAAACATAATAACCACAACGGTTACAGTGAGATTCATGATACCGGAGAGCGCTGCCCCAGCTCCCAAGAATGCATAAGTCCCCGGGGTGATACAGGGGCCATCAGTGGGACACAATGCGAACAGCGCCGCATCGGGATGAGCCTCATGGATCGCCTGCATCACTGTACCGACAAACCGACCAAACAGTGCTCCAATTGCCATTGACGGTACAAAGATCCCCGAGGGAACTTTGCTACCGTACGAAACAATCACCAGCAGTGTCCGGATCACCACTCCAAGCAGCAAAGACATTATAACGCGTGTTCGATGTGACGGGTTGCAGATGTCCTCATTGACCTCGCATTCTCGAAAAAGAACTTGCATTGATTCCGTCATGTCGATTCTGAGAAACTGGTTGAAATAGCAGATGACTGCAGTAATTGTCGCCAATATGGTGACTTCCTCGACGGCATGCTTGCCGAGATATTTCTTTCGAAATGCCTGAGCCCGCAGATTCCATTTGGCAGTGAAGATGCCGTACAATCCTCCGAACACACCGATAATGATAAACGGCAAAATCTCGAAATAGTGCCATTCTCGGTCATAGGACACACTGAAAAGTACCAACTGGCCCGTACGGAACGGATTCATCAATGCCAAAGTTGCAGTAGATACTAATGCACAGAAATACGATCTCCACATTGTCTTAAGTTGGAATGTCGACGATATTTCTTCTAATGAGAAAAGCACCCCGCCCATTGGCGAGCCGAACGCAACTGCCACACCGGCTGCTGTACAGGCACAGAGGATTTCCCGCATTTTGGCATTGTGAAGCTTGTATTTGGAAAACTGGCTCGCAATGGTGTTACCGACACAAACAGCGTAATGGACACTGGGACCTTCCTTACCAACACTCAATCCAGAAGCAATTGCCAAAGGTAAAGTGATACTTTTGATTGCCAATGTTCGAGCACCTAGGAACCCCTTCATGATAAACCCAGCCACAATGCACTTGATCTCTGAAATCCCTGATCCGGCAGCGTAGGGAGCGAATGAAAAGACCAAAAAGCCGCTCAAAAATGCAAACATCGCACTGAACAGCACGTAAAGTAAATAATTCAACGGCCCAAATGAGACCCATTCTTTCCATTCTGGACACATTTCCTCGTGGGTGCTGGAGCAGCAGAAATCCTTGTTGAGATAGAACCCTACTGTGCATCGGCCGTTTTTAATATCGGCAAGCCATTCGGTGACGATGTTGAGCACAGCCGCAATTAGACCAATGCTAATACCAATCAGCGACAACACAGCCCAACTCAGTGCAGCAGTATAGAAAGATTTGAGTCGTATGCGCCATTCAGATTCTCTAGAACGTACCAGCCGTTGCATTTGTCGTCGTTTGTTCTTATTTTCGTATGCAGCGTCTTCCACCCAGTCTGTTCAATAGTGTTAGTCCTGTCGGTATTGTGCGGCCAGACATACCAATGGTTGAGAAGTCTTTGTAGCGCTTGATCTCGCTAATCTGATCATCGGGTACATGCTGAATTTCTGGATCGACCTGATGCAGCGGTATACTGCTATCAGCCATTTGGTCCATGTGTTAGTATCGTGCTATCTCGGGCGTTGGGACACGCAGTTAACTACAGCATCGCTACGCGTTTTTTTCACATCCCCACCGTCAACAAGAAATGTCGGAAAAAGATGATAAAGCACCGACGGTTCCTCTCGCCCGTGTTAAACGGATAATCAAACAGGATGATGACGTTGTCACGGTGTCGTCAGGTGCGGTTTACGCGGTGGCGGCAGCTACGGTATGTCAAGAAGTTGTGCGAAGACTAACTATCGCAAAAACAGGAACTATTCGCACATTACTTCACAGAACAGGCATACCTCAATTCCCAAAGTGACAAGAGAAATCAGCTGCAGTATGCCGATTTCGCGAATGCAGTGGCAAATGTCGACCAGCTGGAGTTTCTCAGTGGTACGACCACCCATCCCTGGCAGAGAGCAATTCAATGCTAACGAAATCACAGATCTTGTACCCAAAAAGACACCGTACAGAAAGGTGGTCGAGAGAAAACGGGCATTGGCACAGGCGGAGAAGGGCCAAATGACGTTGACGAACACAGGCGGGGAACTCGGAATGCAGCGACCGGTGACTGTCGAAACCGAAGACGAAGATCAAGACACTGAGATGAATACTGCAGATGCATCCGAAGAGCCCCAAGGTGATGGCGGCACTGAAAATGAAACAGAAGTCATAACCGAGCCCGAAGGAGACGCTGACGTTAACGCTGACGCTGATGGGGATGGGGATGAGAAGATGGACGATGCATGATCTGGGTTATTTATATATATTGGCTTTAATATACGGCTTTCTACCGAATTTCCCAACAGCGGGATCCTTTCTCTTGTAAGACGTACTGCGTGCAGCCTTTTTTTTGCTCGCTTCGCTCGAGCTTAGATCGGTACCATCAGACTAGTCTGCGGCTCACCGGATCTGTGGTAGTCCATACGCATCACATCGCTGCACCGTTACAGAGCAAGCCGAGCGAAGCGAGCAAAAAAAAAGGCTGCACGCAGTGCGTCTTACAAGAGAAAGGATCCCGCTGGTCGGTATTCCCCGTTTTCTGAAGAGACATGATCAGAATACATCTGGGGATCGACTGGGCGAGGATAGTACCGTAGAGTGTTCTTGTATGAAGTGTTTTGTAGATATGTACCATGACCACCACCCCATTTGGAGGAATGAGTTCGAATAGAGCATTGCTCTTGCTGCTATTATGATTATGGCATTCCGCACTCATTCCCAATGCCGCCCAGGGCTCAAGCCGTGCGGCGCTTGCAACCTAGTACCAATATCAACCATGCTGGGACCCAACACAAACAGAAAAGAATGCCCAAAATGCCTAAAATCTACAAACCTATTCCAGACAACAGTTCTTGAGATCAATGAATCAAATCCAGCCTTTTTATATATTACGCTCTGTACGCGGTACCCGGAACAGCTGGCAGAAGTCCCAAGGCCTAAGCGCCAGCCAGCGTCCCAACTACTAAGCGCCGGACCCAAGCGCCAGACCCACCAACAGCCAATCAGAATCCACGCAACAGGATTATTTCATTTTCCACTCACCAACGCTCCACGCACCAGACAAATCATCGCACACACACCGAAAAAAATCCCAAAAGGACAAAAGTTTTCCTTCACTCACCAACCAACCAACACCCACCCCAATCCGCCAACCCCGTTCAACTAATCTCATATACAACAATGTCCATGGCTTCTGTCTCCATGCGATCTGTTCGACAGATGGCCCAGCAATCGCTGCGACCAACATCGTCGATGATGAACCGACGAATGGCGTCCACCAGCAACAAGCCAGTCGGCGGTAACACATCATACCAAGTTCCAGATTTCAGTCTTTACTTGAAAAACGACCGAAACAGCGACTCCAATCGAGTGTTCTCTTACTTCATGGTTGGTTCTCTTGGTCTTGTTACTGCTGCTGCCGCCCGAGCTACCGTGCAAGACTTTTTGAGCACCATGTCTGCATCTGCCGACGTGTTGGCATTGGCCAAGGTCGAACTGGGTCTGGGCTCGATTCCAGAAGGTAAGAACGTGGTTATCAAGTGGCAGGGTAAGCCAGTTTTCATTCGACATCGAACTGCTGCTGAAATCGCCGAAGCAAACCAGGTGAACATTTCATCGTTGCGAGATCCACAAACTGATGACCAACGTGTCAAGCGACCAGAATGGTTGGTCATGGTTGGTATCTGCACGCACTTGGGTTGTGTTCCAATCGGTGAAGCCGGTGATTATGGTGGATGGTTCTGCCCATGCCACGGTTCGCATTATGACATTTCTGGCCGAATCCGAAAGGGTCCAGCTCCATTGAACTTGGAAATCCCAGAATACGAAATTGACGACGATAACCTGGTCGTTGGTTAAGCTAAGAAAAAATACAAGCATCATGACGATGTTGATTTTGTGTACACAGAATAGATAATACTAAAAACTCTGACATTGTAATGTTCGTTTTTTGGCTTCTGGACAGGCCAAGGTGGAGAAGGAGGTTCCTCTATCCTAGAGGAGGAATATTGAAATGTGTTCTGAGATATTGAAATGTGTTCTGAGATATCTTATCCATATCCGCTATCGCGCTTGTCCAGTACTGGTGAATACTGAGTAGACTATTCAAATTCGGCGTCTGGACAAGAGAAAACGCACTCAGACCCTTTATCTGCAACCCCTCCCGTGCGGCATTAGTGAAAAATGAACGATTTAGGATTAATTCGACGGCAGCTCTTCTGGAAGAGGTCCAGAATGAGCCGCTCTGCCGCCTGAGGCGGGGTGCGGCTTTCTGGGTTTAGTTGCTACAGGATATATCGAGCGAAGCGAACAAAAAAAATAGCTAAGGGCAATGTAATCCTCTTCTTTCAAAGACCCGCTGCGCTCGGCTTTTTTTTTTTGCTCGCTTCGCTCGAGCGTAGCTCGGTATGATACTACCTATTGACTGTCTATCGCTTGATATGCTCATCGGCAAACAGACAGGCCGGTGGATATGACGAGCGAAGCGAGCAAAAAAAAAAAGCTGCACGCAGTGCGTCTCAGAGAGAAACGAATCCCGCTACGGTCAATATCCATCATCGGGCCAGTTCAGCGGCTCACGGCTCACACCCGTAATTGTCCCACATCAATCTTGACATCACGAACCACCACGACCATGATTGAAGTTCTTTGCAATGACCGGTACGACCATTGAGCGCGGTATGACAGTGCTAACTGAGACAGAGTCGGCAAGAAGGTGCGGGTGAAGGTATGCTCTCTTCCTGTTGATTGGCGCTGCTAACGATATAGTGCCTTCCTGACGACACAGTGGGTGATTTCAAGAAGCTCTTGGCGGCACAGATTGGTACCCCACCGGAGAAAATTGGTAAGAATATCAATCGCCTAACAGCAGCAGCGAGACTAACAAGGGCAGTTTTGAAAAAAGGACACGGAGTGTTCAAAGATAACATCACTTTGGCGGACTATGAAATCCACAATGGCGACAACCTGGAGCTGTACTATGCTTAAATCATGATTATTATAGTCATCACATCGAATATTTACAAATAGAAAGGGTTTATCCTCGTTCTACTACACCATGGCGCTTGCTCTTTGGCGATTCCTGTGCTCCGTATTCCACGTATTCCTTGATCTTTTGGATGTAGAGCTTCCCATCGGTAGCGCCGTCGTAGCCCTTGAAGGTATGCTGGATCATTGGAGTCTTTCCACAAACCAACGGCTTTAGCGGCGATTCCTGGAGACCGGCTGGAACGACGTATGTTCGTACTTTGGCCCAGTTGATAATATATCGTCCTCTGGTTGTCCATCGACCAATACCGCTTGAGCCGGTACCCTTGTAAAAATTTTTGTTGCCTTGCTTGGTGGTGAGGGGCCATCGGCGGTTACCCTTTCGACCAAAACCGTAGAATGGTGTTCCATCTCGGTATGGCTTCCAAGGTCTCAGTAGCTGTGCGATCGGACTTGGCTTCATGCTGTTCTGTGCTGTGTGTGGTGGACGGTGATGACGCTAGTGGTGATGCTGAAAATTTGGTCGTGTCTGCGGCGGGGCTGTTGGGAACATCGGCCAGTGAACCCCATCGTGATACTGAGCAAGTTACCAGCGCACTATGGTGTCCGCTCCGTTCGAATGTGGCGAGCAAAATAAATAAACGGCTGAATGCAGCAGGATCCGAGCTGACTCTGGGGGGGTTTTTTTTTTTTTTTGGCTCGCTTCGCTCGGGATGATGCTAGTATCCGTGCGGCGGCCTTCTGAATCGATCACCACGGATCCGGTTGGTAAGCAAGCCGCATTGATGACATCGACAGTTATCAGTGAAAGATTCTCTTCTCTCAAAGACGCACTGCGTGCAGCTTTTTTTTTTTTTGCTCGCTTCGAGCGTAGCTCGACATACCTACCTGCATGTCTGTTCTGCGGCTTCTGTCGATGAGCATATCAAGCGTAGTGATAGACAAACACAGGCAGTATCATACCGAGCTACGCTCGAGCGAAGCGAGAAAAAAAAAAAAAAGCTGCACGCAGTGCGTCTTCGAGAGAAAGGTGGGTAGCTACAATTTGCCGAGCGCATGTGCTGCGAGCAAATAAAAATCCGGTCGGTCTCTAGGACGGACGCTGCATATACTAAAAATGAAAATTCAGAAGCAGATACATATACAGGCCATAAACTTCTCAGTTTTGTAAGGTCGTAAATTGTAGTAATAACCTCATCCGCCCGCGCCGCAGATCGTTCTTGGAGCGGGACCGGATGAGGCTAGCGCCGCATCTTCGCCCCCTCCCCGTAATTCTGAATTATGGGAGCACATTCACACCCGACACACATATCACCCACTGCAATCTGAGCTAAGGTAGCACATTTACTATCACAAAAAATGAATCAACTTCCGCCCGAATTAGTATTGATTATTGGGGAATATCTTCCAGCCGTGGATAATATAAACCTTCAGTCCACATGCTCAGCTATGCGAGAGCTACTGACCGACATTACCTGGCGATATGTTGTCCTGGGTGCCGGTGTTGAAAAATTGAGCAAGGAATACGCTGAAATGATCAAAAGAATGTTTCAACGTCAGCGGGTACCACATCCATTCAAAGACTTCAGCGCTGAGCAGTATATCAAATTCGAAGAAGGCAACACCGATCGGTGGTTTTTCCTTAGTGGTCCAGTGATGGCGATTCCAGCTAGAGACTACAAAAGGTTCGAGCAGTTTCTTCAAGTCTCAAATGTTGTCCATAGGATTCGAAAACTTGTTGTTCTCGTTAATCACTACACATATGTTCCAAGAAAATACCCCTGGGAGTTAAAGCCGGCTGACTGTCGGCATAAAGCCTTAACTTCTCAGTTGCTCGGAACACTAGGTAAACGAAATCACTCTATGGAAACATGCGTTGTAAGTCACCACCCACCTCACGGGTGGGGGCACCAGAGGCCATGGTTCGCACAGATATTGACCACTCTTGCCTCCTCAACTGAAATTACAAATGGACTAAAGAGCTCGATCAATGCAGCAACAACACTTCGAGGTACGGTGACACGAATCGTAATATCTCTTGGAATGTTGAGGGAAAATGAAGATTTGAGACTACCCCATCCAATTCCGAAGGTCGTCATACGTCTCGACCAGGGGAGCCGTGAAACACGTCACAGCAAGGTCCCATATTTACAGCGATTTTTGAGCCAAAATCAGAACAATATATCCAAGCTGAGTATGATAGGAAGGCTCTCTATGCTGAAATACTCCAACGATGATGTTATACTTTTACCGGAAAGTGTTCAGACGTTTTGTCTCTCCATATATTCGTCATTTGACTACAAGCCGGTTTTCTATGGCACAATAAATGTTGGAGGCTACACTATCATGGGCAAAGGAGTAGAAGAGCTTTCTCTCATTTCACTGGAGGTGAGTGGAGATTTCTGGAAATGGCTGCCTACCGCCTTGCAAATGTCGGATTTTGACAGGAAACTATATCCAAAGAGCGTTACTATTTGGGAACAGCTGGATTTCGCAAGTGTACGGCATTTGACTCTGTGCTTTGACTATAGAGCGCAGCAAGTGGGAAGACAATATGAGAGCTGTATGTGGTGGCTTCTATGCTCCACCAGCATTGT
>JAJLUP010000059.1:0-63786 GCA_030564285.1 Blastobotrys parvus
CTTCTCTCGTAATGCGCACTGCGTGCAGCTTTTTTTTTTGGCTCGCTTCGCTCGATATTGGTGCGGCGACGTGCTGAATCAACCAGGACGGGACCGGCAAACTAACCTGATGATATCGAGCGAAGCGAGCAAAAAAAAAAGAAGCTGCACGCAGTGCGTCTTAGAGAGAAGAGATTCCCTCTGTGCTCGGATTTTTTTTTTCAGCTCGCTCCGATTGCTCGATATGTCCGGCGTGCTTGGTATCGATGCGGCAATGTGGTGCTGAATCGTTTTCCACGGGTCGGTGAGCAAGACGCCTTGGCTAGCCCCATGGTACCGAACATATCTAGCGAGGCAGGCGGTCAAAGCAAAAATAGCCTGTGGTATTGTGCACCTTCTTGCCAGTTTTGCGGCGTGTGGCATCAATGAGGTCGTCACCGTCGCAACCATGGCTGAGACATCCGCCGCCGGACGGCTTATCGTCAACACATGCATATCCCCATAGTCGACCCTGCCTTCTTCCATCCATCCGATGCAATTATACAGATAGACAATGGCTAGAAGTTTATCCGTATTCCTGTGCATGGTCTTCAGAGATGCCCTACGACAACACATTCGGTCGGGTGTACAGCGGGGGACTTGATCACTTGTCCAGGCAGATTTCTTAATAGCTCCAGCCCCATTATAGGCATGTACCCGTATTGTTATCACAAACAGATATGACGCCACACTCCGATACAATCCTAAAAATATGCACGTATCCGCAGGGAAACGTAATTCCTTACGGAATCAGATGTACCCCCGCATCACGGCAGATTGACGTATGTAGCAGATAGCCGGCTGGCGAGAGCTAGATCCAAAGATTGTACCATAGAACACAGATCAGCAGGTGTCCAGTCGTATCAGTATGATGATCATGATAGAATGGGCAAAAAATGTCCAATCAATTGCAATTCAAAACGCCAATGGCCACCGAGAGCAAGGATCATGGATAATCCCCGCCGGAAAATCCGACTTTCCCCTCCACGCGCAATCACGAGCCTAATCGCGTATCTGACAAACGGTTCTACGTATCCGGTTCAAAATTTATGATAATTAAATAAAGTAGCATACAGATTATATCATCAGATTGTCCATTTTGTCTAGCATTTCGGGATTGTCTTCATCGGCATCATGGTCATGGTCATGCTCATTGTCTGTGTGCGATAGGTCTCCGGCACTACTATTTTCACGGTCCTGTTCCATAAAGAACTGCGTATCCTCTTCAATTCCAAGCCTTTCGCTCCTCTTGGCGTCTGGTGTTCCAATCGGTTGCAACGTGACCGGCGAATCAGTAAATTCCCGCCCTGCACCGTTCAAATGTAACCCCCCGGTCAAGTTGCCACCAGATGACGATGTGTTGATGTAGTGAGGAGCTGCGGTAGGCAATGATTGTGCCAAATACCGGCTTCGAGGCGACCCGGTGCCCCAAATGTCATAATTGTTGTTGCTGTTGCTCAACAAGCTGTTGTTATTCGATCGTGATCCTCTTCGTTGTCGTTCCTGTGGGGTCAATAGCTCGTTCAACGACGACGGCACGTAATCCTCACCAAACTCGTCGCCATCGCCATCTACTTCTTCTTCATCCGATATAGCACTGCCATTCAAAACCCCATTGTTGTTGTTATTAGTAATAGGATAGCTATGATCGTTCATTGACGATGCTAGCAACCGTCCCCTTGTAAACGAGGATGATCCAGATCGATCCTTCCACAACGCCATTGACGAAGACATGCTCCTTGACATTCGATAATCGGGATATGCGGTGTGATACAACGATTGCACTGCCTTGCTATCGTCCTGGTGATAAGAAGATCGGTCCGGTGTCGACGGAGCATGATTCGACACGGGTGGAGCATGAGATTGATGGTGATGGTGATGGCCCACCGCAGCCACGCCATTGTTAGTAGACGGTGCATTATCATACATTCTTGGATTCACACGATGTCCATTTGGTAAAATATGAGCATTGGCGCATTTTGGTCCGAATTTACAGTTCCCCTTTTGAAAGTACTTGCAAGGTGCTTGTTCAACAACATCATTGGAGTGGCTGAATGGACAAGCGGCACCTGCTTGGCAGGTGCCTTGTCGATAGAACTTGCAAGGAACATGCGATAGATCTGTGTAATGTTAGTTCATTTGTAATCGTAATCATATAACCATACTCTTTGGGTTAGCAGCAGTGCTGGCCGCCGCTCGCATCTGTTGCTGTTGCTGTTTAAGTCCGCTAGATAGCTTCGACGGAGGCGACCGGATGTTGAGAGGCGAGCTGGTCGAATTGTAGTTGCGCTGGGGTGACCATGGCTGCTGCATTGTGGTGGATGGTGCGTTCAACGAGTAGTGGTAGAAAAGAACAATCGACCTGGTGGATGGTTTGTGGGGGTGGTAGGTCGTAGTGGGTGGGTAGTATCAAGATATCGAGAAGAAATCCACACGTCAGAAACTAAAATTGAAGCAGCAGAGACAACGACTAGATGCAGAACTGTCTGGACCGAATACCCCAGGAATTTCCAATAAGCCAGATAAGATGGAGATGATGTTGGATAGAAAGAAAGCGGAGTCTTAGCTTAGCCTCTAGGCTGGTCGGTCCCGCGTGCGTGCGTTTTATATGCGGACCGGGCCCGTGCTCGACTAACACAATTGATCTATTGTTGCCCCTGCCGGACGTGTTAGTTACTAGAGCGACTCGTCATAAAGCAGAACGCGAGTCCTAATCGCCATGTATCACGTAATATTCAAGACTACTCGTTATAATGATATACTAAATAATTGGGCAGTCCCCATGCTTGGTACCCCAGCCGTTTGGCCATCTTGGCAAACCCTTCCGTCTCCATCAGATGGTAGAATGGAAATGGAGGGAACATGGCTCCATCTCGATGCACTTCTGCCTTGACCAACAAGGCAGTTCCTCCGACCCCATCCAGCTGCATCTCGGCATCGGCCAGGCCATTCTCATCTCGCAAATGCGCCATCAACGATCGGTATGTGGGCATTTCGGCATAACCTTCCAGCAAGATCTCATCATCCCGCATCTTGGAAGCCAGTTCCTGGGCGGTTTCTGAATCGACCCACGAATTGTAATCATATGGACGAATGGCCGCCTTGCCGTTCTCCGTGTATCGTTGATAACAATTCGGAACAATCAAAGGCTTATCATGCTTGGCAAGATCCTGAATCAACGTAGGAGGCGATTCCACAATATCAGAATCCAGCCATAACACCCATGCAGTATCTGGTCCAATTGTTGAAAACAATAGTGAGTTTCGCGCCAACGACATTTGAGATCGTCGATGCTTTTGTGCCGCCATGGCATGTCGGTCTTTTTCACTAAACGAGTCCATAGAATCGGTATCTTGTCGAAGAATCGTCACCTTGTTGAATCTCTCCTTCTTCGGCCCAGTTTGGGTCTTCTTGATATGTGCATCCAGCTGCTTTAACGCGGCGTCACCTTGGCTGTTTGCTGGTACAATGAATCCCAATTCGACCAGTTCGTGTGGATAGTTCAACTTGGCCAGATTAGCCCAGTATTCGGGATAGAACCGTGCCAGTGGAGTCAAGATCAACACTTTCTCTAGATTGTCGGCTGATTTTGATGATGCTTTGAGTGAGTTCATCTTGAACGACCTGATATGGTTTCCCGGAAGGTTCCGTGCAATGGGCTTTTGAACACTGCCTCCCGAGCGGAACATGTATACCGACCAGAACAATATTACTGTGATCGCAACGATCACGAACGTGGCCGGTTTCCGGGTCATTCGCGACATGCTGATTCGTTTGTGTTTTGTGTATATCTGTGCCAAAGGGGTTGTTACAGGTAGAATATATAGAAGTGGAAAAAAAAAAGGGAATCGAGCGACGTGTACTTGTTGGGCGTGCGCGTGCTTCCGTGGTAGGCCCGGCTTGACCTGGCAACTGCATCGTGGATCATCACCATCATCATCGACCAAGGCCGGAATAATTTTAGTAGTTGACACACCATAGAGCGATACGGAACAAAACAGCACCGACTCCATGGTCAATTGCCAGATGGACTTGAAATGCCGACAATTACAATTTTCACAACCGAAACAAATTTTCAATATAAATATAGAATTACAAAACCCATCAGACAGCCATACACTCCCACCCAATACAACTCTCCCGAAGAAGCACATGCAAAGGGTCAAGATCATCGCTCCTTCAAAAGACCTCTTGGAAGTACCGAACCAGTACGCGTCCAAAGAACTACTACACAAGGCAGCAAATTCCATACAGAGCACAACCAGCAAAACCGGGTTCCAAGCGTCCGTGATATGAAGGATTATTATGCATTAAGACCGGCGGACAGAGCCACACGACCAAAAATAAACATTTCCTCACTCTAGGGAATGTCGGCACATCTCTCATCAACTGGGATGGATTCTATGGCTCTTTAGAAGAGTCCAAAGAAGGACGTTTACTATAGAAATGATCCTGTTTCGAGCGTTAGAAATCCATGTCGTGCAGAATGCTGGCTAGAGCCAGAGCATTCCAAAGCTATTAGCCACATACCTATGAAGTAAAGTCACTTAAAGAGCAAAAAGGGTCGGGGGTTGGCGTGGTATTTATACTTTGGGATCGGCTGGTCGGTGCTGAGAGTTACGCTCCGAGGGGGACGGTTGATTTCCCAAACCGGACGGGCCCGATGAAAAATCTTCCGCATGCATGAGGCGGTGCGGCAGTAAGCGGCTGTCGCGATGTAAACATGGCTTGGCGTCAATTTATCGCCTGGCGAACGGTCGGTTGTTTGCTTGCGTTTCGGACGCCGTGTTTCATATTTTTTTTAGTTCTGTTGTCTAGACTACGAACACCAATGGGTGTTTCCAGTGTGGGGCTCGAGCAGCGGCGGGTCGCGATTGTGTCCTTGCATTCGAGCCGCATCAGTCAAAATTGCTACTCCTTGATATAGCTCGTCATGAATAATCACGTGGTATCCGTCGATAGCGGCCTTGGTTTGTTGGTTCAGCGCCCAGTCTGGCCCCATGTACCGCTGCGGCTCATCGACCACCCGCTGCATCACCAGCTGTACGTCCCGAATCCCCCATACCAGCTGTCGCGAGTATTCGGTCATCGAATTGCTGACCAGTGGATCCAGTACTCCGAGTTTGTATCCGCACAGTGCGGACAACAACAATTGGCGACGTTGCATGTTGCTGACCATGTGCACGACCAGGTTGCAGTTGGCATTCAGATTCACCCCACCTCCGGCGGCTCGGTTCGCCTCGAGTGTGCGAAATACATGGGCCGCGTGGTATTCTGCGCCTGCGTCTTCTTCTTTATGTCGGTAGTTTCCACTCTCCCTGTCCGCCCTGGCGACTTGCTCTTTCAGCCGATGCCAATGTGTCAATCGGTGGGGATTGTTGGGCCGCTTGCATGCTTGTATCAACCTGGTGCAACACTGGATCATCAATGGCGTGTCCACGTTGGCATCCAACATGTTTTGTATAGCGGACATAACCAGCCCCCGCAGATGCCCTCTGGTCATCTGGTTATCTCCAGCGACCCGATCGAACTCCTTCTCTCGTTCGGCGCGAATCCGGGAAGCGTTGGCGACATGCTCGTCGATCCACCGATCAACACTGCCGCCTGGAAGATCACGTTTGGCTTCTGGCAGCTCCGACTCGTCGATATGGTGTCGCGCCAGTCGCATGCGGTGTCGTCGGGTCACGACGTAATCTGTTTGTAACAGCGGTGGCCGCGGCGGCGGCGCCGCCGCCGGCGTTTCGTCTGGCTGTCCTTCATTTTCACGCTCAGTCATCCTAGCTGGCACTGGCACCTGTCAGCAAGAAATATGTTAGCACTAGCAAGTGTGGGAGTGAGAGCCCGGTGTCGAATGGAGATGTGCGGCGGGTGCTGGGAACAAGCCGATGAAAGAAGGGGACACTCTATTCACCACCCAATCGGCATATCGAACGAAGTAATCCTCGTCTCTCGTGAGACGCACTGCGTGCAGCTTTTTTTTTTTTGGCTCGCTTCGCTCGAACGTAGCTTGGTTCCATAAGGCTGGCCGAGCCAGCTCCGAAGGCTCACATTGCCACACCGATACTCAGCACACCGAGCTACGCTCGAGCGAAGCGAGCCAAAAAAAGCTGCACGCAGTGCGTCTCATGAAAGAAGAGGATGCCGCTGCGCTCGGCTCTTTTTTGCTTGCTTCGCTAGAATGTTCGGTTTCGTGCGAGCCAGCGCGACGCGTGCGGCTCACCAGCGCGGCTCAGACGGCATGTACGTTTGCCAAGCCAGGGTCCGTTTTCAGCACATTCAATGTCGTTTTATATGCCGGTGGCTTTTCCGTAAGGTTCGAAAACATCAATATCAACAGGTAGGTCGCTAATCTACGCCCAGTACCGCGCACTGGTTTCATGGATGGTCTACAAGGACGAGCCTTCGACAACATCTAACGTCGCAGGGAAAACATACTGCCCGATCTCTGTCTCTTATGCTGGATAGGTTACAGAGAAGCCAGTGATAAGATCGGATTGGCTATATACATTCCAATCTTCTCAGTGACCCAGCTTCAGCTCTAGCTCCACAATACTATGACGCTATCAATGCAAACACAACACTACGAGGCTATCACCAAAAAAAAAAAACACATACCGAGAAACAGTGGATTGGCACAGATTTCAGTGACGCTAGAGCCACTGCTACATGCGATAACTCTAATTAGACTTCGACATCGACGCCGCACAGTAACACCGGGCCGCACCCACGATACCATAGCGAGTCCAGACGCCATTCCAATTACGCGAGCATATTTATTCACGAGGATGCCACAACACAACACGAGAGCTTAATATCATATAGGACAGTACAGCATCAGCATGGCATTGGGCACATTCCACGTTGCCAGCATACACCCGGTACTGATTTGCTCAAATCTGATAACTGGGATCAGCATCATCTGATTACCGGCCAACAATATGATCGCTGGTATCAGGAAGATGGGCACACCAACAAAACGATTATCTAGTCATAGAGATCGGTACGCACACCATAATTGGTCGATCAACCCCCTCCCCCGAAATCCGAACCCAACTTGACAATCATGATTTCGTCATTCGACCAATGATTCCGAGTCGGCCATGGAGTTGATTGCTGGATCGGTTTCCGCATTTGGGGCCTGTTGTCTGACTTATCCAACCGTATTCAGCTAGATGGCGGAGAGGCGTCGCCGCCGCCGCGCACCCAGGCTAGCACGAATTGAATATGCATGTGTTAAACCCTGCTCCCTACACAACTGATCCATGCAGACTTTTGGACTGCATCATGCAGAAGTGGATATTTGCCTGATAATGTTTTTTTTTTTTTTTTTTTTTTTTTTTTTTTTGAGGAACAAGATCTGGATTGATGGTCGGTTGGTCAGGTACCGACCGAACTGAGCAAACCCTCCGCAAGCCAAAAGGAAGAGTGAAACAAGAAAATATGCTTAAAAGGGTGTCACCGGCTGCAATACACTTGGATACTTTGGCCCTCGTTCACCTTCCCGATCAAGCACTCTGCGTATTAAATTGCTAGAATGAACAAATACAAGAGAATTATAGACTCCTGTAGGACAAACTACCCCACAGAATGCCCATGATTGATTGCCAAGATCCTGTGCCATATCAAGATCGGCTCTGTTGGACAGATCATCAGGCGTGCCGGTCGGTGTCTTGCTTCGGGCTCGGAATAACTACAATTGGAATTAAGATATCGATCAGTATGTATGCTTGTTCTGGACCAGCAGGAAGATCAATTGATGCTGAGAGCTTCACGAACGTTTTCAATTAATCCGGTATAGCCTTTGCGACTGACAGACGATCGGATCGAAAATGCAGATGATCAGGTTCCGGTACAACAAGATCTATTTAGCCGGTTTGAAAAAATGTCGCTTTCAGCCGGAATTCTTGTCTGATACAATTGACATGGCTGCGTCCGCAGAAAGCCAGATCAAGCATCCCTTTGTAAACCGTTAAAAAACAAATCTTTTGACAACGAATCACCCAAATTTCCGATCTTCGTGGAGAGCTGGGCTTGAGTTTCCCCCGATCGTTCAGACATTGGGTGAGACAAAGTATCGACAGGCTGCCGATGAACCGGTTGAACTTTTGCACTGGTGATTGAGCATAAATCAGCAAGTTTATCGGTCATCGGTGCGATTTGGGTCATGACAGAGATTGATCCCTTACTACCATTCCATCAACGATCACACCATGATTGCGCATTCACAAAACGAGCCGATCCTTGATCGGCCAGAGTGATCGATCGAAAAAGCTCTCTCGGATGAAAGGCCCTCCCCTCCTGTGTAGACTATGATCGATCTGGTGGGATGGGGCTAATTGGCAAGACAACGCTTTTGGAGATCCTAGATCTAAAGCCGAAATCGCAACGCAACAACTTTCGGTGGCCTCTGAACAAGCAGGTCACCGGTACCGGCCATGGTGGGGGGCAACCAAGATAATTAGACAAGGTACCAGGTCCATGGATGAGGTACCTCCTCATTTGCGTCAGATATTCTTGTGGCTGGTTGAACCATTGGTTCCACTGCGCTGGACCTACCGAGCGCAGCTCGGTAGCTTAGACGCAAGTTAGTCCTAGACCCAACCAGTCAAGTGATATCATTATCAAGTTGAAAGAATTCCCCTTAGATTAACACTTTCAGTTCATGACAGGAACCCAACTAGGCAAAGTCTCACCCCCCTATGAGAGCGAAGGCAACCAAGACGTGCAGCCAAAAATCTCTGACAGGTCGCAAGAAGGGATCAACAGGGGAACAGAAGCAACTTTAGGTCCACGACCCGGGTTCGGGTATGTTCTGCCGCGCTTCCTGCACTGTGGTCGTCGGAGAAAGTTCTCGGTGCAACAAAGATTTTCGCTTGGCATGACAATTGACAATTAATAAGGCTCGTCATAAAGATGCTTAATCGTCTTGATCAATGATTCCTATAACCGAGGTTCTTACATGATCATAGATCCCCTCACCCTACGGGAAGCATCGGATAATATCGTGGATGATGAACGTGATTGTTGGGAGGGTGGTGCATATAGATTGTAATTGCTCATGAACCGAGTTCGTTTCCTTCCTAATGGAGGGGGTCTGACCAGAAACAAGGGTGAAACTGAGACTGAGGCCTGAACCCCACCTCGCCTCCCACATACGTGCGTGGGTACTGTTCAGTCCAGTATATTGATCTAAAAGCAGGTTAGTGCCGTGTCCTCAGTTTGTGAGACTGTATAAAAACAAACTTGAATATAGCAATAGTATTCAATCTCCTGAACGTTGTCATTTTTCTTTGGAAAATCAGGGATCCAGATACATGAAACGAACCGACTGCTAGAAACTTGCATTGTGTCAAGTGCTCTAAGTGCCATCGTCGATCTGTAGTATCCATTCTATATCGCGAGACCTATGACGTTTTATGGGCAGAGGGGCGTTGGCGTGCTGAGTGAGCAACAAAAGATTAACCTACTGATCAGCCATGAGTTAACAAGATTGCTGAATCAAGAAGGCTTTCATAGTTGGAACCTTATTGAAAGCCTTCAAATTGCAATTGCTTATTGAAATTTGACCAGATAAATACCATATTATTAGTATTATTAAATAGCTCGCTCCTTGGTTGTATCCATCAAGTTACTGTTCTCCTTCGCTAGTGATACCGTATTTGAGCACAACCCTCAATCTCAGGCAGATCGACGTCATTCATTCCCGTAGGTGCAGGATCAATGATCTAGAAAGATAAAAAAGTGCTTTTTGCCGCAGTGGCTGTTCTAGCCTGGTCTACAAAGACGGAACCGTGTAGACCTGCCTGTTGAATTTGCTGCAATGCAGCCTTACTGATTTGAAAGCTTGCGTTCCTTCCAATTACAAAAGTAAATTGTCCTTGAAAAGCTCTCCGTATCGATCCTAGAAGCAAAATGCTGTATCGGTCTATTGGTCGATTCTAGCTAATTGGTCATTCAAATTGACTGCCAAAAGTCTGCTGTAGAATGCCGAGATCATGCACAATCAACCTCAAAGAATACCGGGAATGCGGGTAATATAACTCATGTCAGGGAGGATCTGATCAAAGATCAATGTGCAGGTCCCCTTTATTGAACAGGCTGATCGTCAATTGACCGCGATTTTTTTCATTTTTTTTTCCAGGCACGCGGGACCTTTTTTAGGCTTATATTGGGCATCTGTGCGGAAACTGAAGCGATGGAGATGATGATTGGCTATCTATCGGGGCTGGAGTGCGTCGCGACTTGCAAATGCAGTGACGATCTTGTGTCGACGGGGTAAATAGGTCGCCGCTGTCACTTTTTTGTTCCTCCGGTCGGTCGTTACCTTTAATCTTTTGGTGATGTATGAAATCTATATGATAGTCCTTAATAAAAAAAAAAGACTCTCCTAACAATATAGCATTTGGAAATTAACAAGGAGAGGAACCTATCCAAATGTACATATTCTCAACACATAACTTTCGCATTTGAAAAAAAAGCTCAACTTCATTGATCCAAGGATCCATCTAATGGATAAATCAAATACCTTGCTTTTGACGGGGGTTTGTTCGGCTGAGACAAGCTTGGACCCCCTCCTGAGACAGCATATTCCAATCGACACTTTGAAATTGAAAAGCAAGATCGGATCGTCGGGGGTATTACCTCTTTTGATTACTGTACGTGTCGGTTGGCCATCCTGAAAATCTTTGACAGTGCATCCAACTGAGGTATCAGCTATTTTTGTAGGATTTTTGTATTCTATTGAACGACCTATCAGCTCCCATCGTTATACGGTATCACCACAGTTTAGTACTGTTGGATCGAGAGGCTGTGCGCGCGTGCGCGGTTGCTCGGTTACACGGTTGCACGGTTGCCGCAGTAACGGCTAAAGGCGCGATTATTTTCGGCTATTTAGCGGTGCGCTGCTGGGGCGGGTTGTCTCTCGCTACGCAGACCGTTACTGCGGCAACTGGCATATGACGATGGTGGATTTCCCCAATGCGGAAACCGGCCTTGCGGTGGTCCAAACGGAGGTAAGACGACCCGAGCTGAACAGATCAGCTGCAGGAACCGTACCGTGGTGGCTCGTCATCATTTCAAGATCAAAAGTCTAGCCAGATTCATCCGGCCAGACTTTATTCTCATTGCTCGTGACTGATTGAGAGATAGCTTGGCAGATGATTGGGATTCCGGATTGTCAGGGCCATCCTGTGAGGATTGTCAACTGCTGCTGCTGGTCTAATGAGGCTTGAACATTCAGAGATCAATGATCTCTGAGTGCTAGTGCCACGACAATAGAAACGGATATCCCACATTCACCAAACAATCGGAATTCGACAAATTGATCAAAAATCACTTGCAAGTTTTCGTTCGGAGGTCTCTTACTAGAACCAATCGATTTGCTTTTAGTAGTGCAAGTATCGCGGTCTTACTTTTTGTAGCCAGCCAGCGCAACCCATGGTCAAAAGCAAGCTACGAACCCCTCAGCTATAGGCCGTAGCCATTCCAAAGGGCCGGCCTGCAAGCTTATATCTGGAGGGGGTTGTTTTTTCCATCAAAAAGCAATCAGCTCCGAAAAGAAGTAAAGGGCCTGGTGGATATATAACACACAGACCATCCGTTCTGCTTCTGTGCAGAATCTCTCTTTCTTTGGTATTCTGATTCTTTTCATTCAAATTCTCTAATCTTTCGATTTCCCAAGAGAACAATATATACTGTGTTCATGACCAGCAATTTTGAATACTAGAATCACCATCCTTCACTCATTTGTATAACACGTCCAAAAATGATTGCGTTGCACGAGATCCCCAAAGTTATGTACGACGACGACAAGAAGTATTCAGCCATGGCCCATCATCAACCTCAACAGCCAATGCAACCGACCCATCATCAGCCCAATGCTTCGCAGTTATACTACGACGCGTCTGCTGCCAATTCAACTACTGGTGAAGAACCAAACTATTACTATCCACGTCCGGGATACGATGACAGACATTATCATCAGCAGCAGCAGCAACCTCAGCAACAACAACAAGCATATGGTCGAGTAGAAGATCATCAACATCTTCCTCCACCTCCTCCAGGTGCTCCTCAATACCATCCTCAGCAAAATGGTGGACCACCTCCAATGAGTTTGCCTTCAATGCTTCCTCAGCCGTCTTATATGTATACCCATCCTCCACCGCATACGGCTCAGCAGCAGGGACAAAATTCATCTTCTCACTCTCAATCACAATCTCCAGTTCAATCAGCACCTCCACATCAATTACCTCAGCATGCTGCTAATGGGAATGCCCCTCAACAGCAGCAGCCTCCACCCCAACATTATACTTCAGATCCCTCAATGGCTTCTTTGCATCCACATGCGACCGGGATGAATGTCACTTCTGCACCCGTGGTCGCAAATCCAGCTACTGCATCTTCATCATCAGCTCCGTTACCTCCTCCTCAAATGTTGGTACAAAGCAATGTGGGCAATCCATATTCGATGTATCCACCTCCACAATCTGCTCCAATGCCACCGGCCGTTGGTCAGCCTCAACCAGGACCACCATCTCATTTGATGACGACTTTCAATTCAAAATTGTCGTTGAGATCACTCAAAAAACACGTTTGTTCGGTTTGTGGCAAACGGTTCACGCGTCCTTCATCGCTGCAAACCCACATGTATTCCCATACCGGAGAAAAGCCATTCAAGTGCGATTTTGAAGGCTGTGGTCGGCATTTTTCAGTCGTATCCAATCTTCGAAGACACAAAAAGATCCATGGTATCCAGCCATAGTAATAGTTTTTTTTTCTGTATTTATTATATTCCTTTTTATTGTCTATCTCAAAGAAAGCCAAGTCCAAAGACTCAATTGCACGGTCGACGATGATTCAGACGATCAGGAACCTGATCGCAAATCTCGCTCTTTGGCCGGGCTTGGCCTGGCCAATGCTTTTTTCTTTTGCAGGGCACATCATGCATGGCACCACCACCGCATGCATAACGCGAGTCTCTGGGCGCAGAGCTACCTGCTGCAAGCTCCAAGCTTACGAGCTACAATCTGCATCGCTGTCGAGCTCCAATAGCATCTGTTCGAGGTCAATCTATGGGATCAATTCTAGTTCAGTATGAATGGAGCTTGATGGGACAGCTCGCATTTTAGACCAATGATCATGTTGATCATGTCGCGTTCTTTACGTGTGTGTGTGGCTCGCCTCTCGATGCGGTGCGGAATTCAGAAACACGCACGTATATGTGCACAGCCTTGATCCAATGGTCCGTGCAGGCCCTCGACATGGAGCCCGACCAAAGCATGGGACCGGCTCAATACGGATGACATCACGATTAAAGTTTCGGGTATCACAGAAGCTTTAACATAGCCTCTTGCATCGCTATAGCATAGACATGTGAACGCGGCCGAATAGCCCCTTCATACCAATGGCCGTGCGGCAGATGGGAGGGATCGCTTGACATGGCTGATCTTAGATGCGCTATCATAGCTCTCAAGAAGATCAAGGAACCAGCGCCAAGCAACTGGGAGGGCGGTGATGATGCTTCATGCTCAAGAGTGGAGGATTCACAGGAACCGCCGCCGATCCACCATGCAGCTGTACTATTGGGCCCGCCAAATTATGCACACTGCACCATCAGTATCGACAGTGGGGTCTGGCCGACATTGCAGCATGTGCACGTATCCAGAGAGGTGCGAACGCCGAGGCTACTCAGATTATAAATATTAGTATGCAATAGGTGAATTAAGAATAAAAAGTGTGGCGATCTTCCGCGTCCGTGCGGCGCAGATAATCAAGATCTTCGCACATCTAGAGATTTGATCCGCGGGAAAAAGTCGCGTATATCATCAAGATTAACTCTGAACGGCAGGACCTTATCGTCGTAATCCGATACCATTCGAGCATTAGGCACGATTTTCAGATCCGTTATCCCTTGTGCTGCGTTGTGACTGAAAAATTGGTCAAACGGCATCCCGTATGGAACGTCGAGAACCATCATGCTGGTTTCTGAATGTGACAACAGCGAATGTATTTCATGGCCAATATCCAACAGAGGGTCTTTGAGAACCAGCCGGAATTGCTGCACATTGGGGAATCTCAGCATTGCCAGAGCTTGCGCATCTGTTTTTCGGCATATTTCCACGGTAAGGTGTGTAACTTGATGGTACGACTTGACATGCTCATCATTGGCTATCGTCGCGGATGGCCGGTCAGATCGTTGCAAAGTTAGATGATTGACACTGTCTGGAATCCATTCGACTCGTCGTAGATAGTCGAC
Organism: Blastobotrys parvus; assembly: GCA_030564285.1. Taxonomy (NCBI): domain Eukaryota; kingdom Fungi; phylum Ascomycota; class Dipodascomycetes; order Dipodascales; family Trichomonascaceae; genus Blastobotrys; species Blastobotrys parvus. The sequence continues at coordinate 14,273 of JAJLUP010000059.1, forward strand.
ATCTAGGGTCATTGTGTGGATATCTTGACAATGCTGGAACAAGTTTTCGGCCTGTTTGTCCGAATACACTGAATAGTTGTTCACGAGAGTGACTTCGGTGATACGGCTTGGAAGTTGTTTTTCGAATCGAACAAATGTTCCATGGAGTTCCAACGAGACAATTGCCTTGAAAAGTTCTAAATCGCCAGGAGGAAACTGCGATTGAGGCTCATACGCACTCAAATGTACCTTGACGTTGACATTTGGTAATGATCGGATAAACGCATTGGTTGCTGTTTGTAGAGGTGGATTTTTACCCAATTGACGATGAACAATGACTCGAATCAGTCGAACAGTACATAGTCGAGCCGGCAATGCCCGTAGAAACTTGTTCATGGACACTTGGGCATTGCAGTCCAGCAATGCCCCCGACGTTGATTCGTAGATTTTGATCGTTTCGATATATTCCATAGAATCATACGACGTGTATGCTTCCGACACACTCACAGATCTGTGGTATTGGATGAATTCCAGGTCGTTCTTCTTGTCCGTTGAGGACCCTGATGACGGTGCTACCGTGTTATTGTCGAGGAAGATGTTGAGAACTTTGCATTCCTTATCCAGAGCCGGCGGTCGAATTGTCGATGCATTTGTAGTTATGCTACTGGCGTTCGATATTCGACGACCTCCTCCATTACTGCTGCCCAGACTGCTGTTGCTGGCGGTGGTGCGAGTCGAGTTTTTGCGTTGTTTCTGCTGGCTCAAGGATGCCTGGCTGGGCGCTGCGGAGGCCAACTTTGGGGCTTGCAAACGAAGAAACATGTTATGGGTAAAGCATGGATTGCACAGTTGCAATTAAGGTGAATTGAATTGAATAAAGACAAAGAGAGAAAGTTTGCCACAGAAGAAGAATGTTCGACGTATCGAGATTGTCACAGTACAATCACGACTCCTTCGGCCCAGGATGTATGAGCCTTTCCCCCCTCCCCTCATTACATAGTCTCAACAATCCTGAGAATAAAATATCCCTGAGAAAGCAATAAAAATTTATTATCCTGATCCAGCCTAAAATTAAAATTAAATACGCAAGTACCAGCTGGGTTGTACGGCCATCAAGAGCCACGCCCCAGATATCAAGATTAGAGGAGTCTTGCGCCTGCAAGATCGCTGCACGTCAGGGATATTCGATCGCGCTTCCAGAAAATTGTCCCGCTTGGCAGTCAATAGATCTTCAGAATCATCATTCCTAGGCCCGAGACTATTGCTTATTCCAGCCTATTGCTTTGTTTGCATGCAATGATTATAGTGCCAAATCGCTTTTCGCCAATCGCATCGATCTAGAGCCATACTCTCGTTTCATCACAGGCCAATCCTATACAGGGCGCTACTGGCTGCTCTCCCCTGTCCAATGTCGCATTATACTGCAGGGTTCTTGGAGCGAACTACTCCACTCCGCTCTATATCGACCACCGCCGTATCCTCTTCTCTCGTAGGACGCACTGCGTGCAGCTTTTTTTTTTGGCTCGCTTCGCTCGGGCTTAGCTCTGTATTACCAGGCTAGCTAAAGCGGCTCATACCAAGCTACGTTCGAGCGAAGCGAGCAAAAAAGAAAGCTGCACGCAGTGCGTCCTACGAGAAGCAGTCGCCAATGCATGGGTGTTGGTTGCAACCGATCGACGTTCATAACCTTGCATGCTGTGCTTCAGCGCTACCAAACTAAGCTAAACCGCCGCATTACTGCACCGAATACTCGGGCAATGACTCCCCGTTGATTACCTCCACCTGGCATTTGGCAAACAAGTCGACAAAATCAAAAGCACCACCATCCTTGAATGTCAATGTCAACTTCCATAGAACTGAAGCTGGTTCAAGACCTCCGCCCTTGACGGGCACCACAGCACCTTGCCATCCATTAGGACCAAACCACGGAGTCACAATGCTAGGCTGTTGAACCTGTCGTAAAGGAACTGCAAAACTCTTAAACTCCCGATCGCCCTTGCCTGGCACGTTGTATGTTATTGAAGTCTTTGGAACAAACACCAGCCGCTGAGAACTAAGATACACGTCGCCATTTCCGGTGGTGATTTTGCCACCGTCGGTTCCAATACTTTGCAGACTAAATCCTATTCTTGTGTGTGACACATATGCAAACGTCTCATGTGGTAGTTCCACTGGTCGATTGTCCTTGACCATAACCCAGTTGACGCTCATCGTTCCTTGGTGCTGTGCTATGTTGTCACCCAATTCAAGGCGGTGTCTAATGGAGGGAGTGGTGCGGCAGCGCTGAAGGCTCCAAAAGTGAGACCTTCGCCCGCGCAAATTTTGAGCCACGCCAAAAAAAAAAAAAAATGAATGCGATAAATTTTTTTTTTTTTTATATCACCATCCATCCATCACCACCACATACAATACACAAAAGATGCAACTAACGTGGAAAGATATTCCGGTGGTTCCAGAAGCTAATGAGTTTCTCGATATCGTGCTTAACCGCACACAACGAAAAACCCCGACGGTTATTCGGCCAGGGTTCAAGATGACCCGAATCAAAGCATTCTACATGCGAAAAGTGCGATATACTGCAGATGGATTCACCGAAAAGCTCGACTCCATCGTCCAGTCATTTCCAAACATCAACGAACTTCATCCTTTCCATCAGAGATTGCTGGATACTCTGTACGACAAGGACCACTTCAAAATCTCTCTAAGCACCTTGTCAAGATCCAAGAGCTTGATTGAACAAGTGTCCCGGGATTACGTTCGATTGTTGAAATTTGGTCAGTCTCTTTTCCAATGTAAGCAACTTAAGCGAGCCGGGTTGGGTCGAATGGCAACTATCCTCAAGCGATGTAAAGATGCTTTCGTATACTTGGAACAAGTGCGGCAACATTTGGGCCGGTTGCCAGCTATTGACCCTAACACTCGATCATTGGTGATCTGTGGGTATCCAAATGTGGGTAAATCATCATTTTTGAAGAGCATTTCTCGAGCTGAAGTTGAAGTTCAACCATATGCATTCACCACCAAGTCTCTCTATGTCGGACATTTCGATTACAAGTACTTGCGTTTCCAAGCCATCGATACTCCAGGCGTGTTGGATCGTCCATTGGAAGATATGACCAGTATTGAAATGCAAAGTGTGTTGGCCATTGCCAACATCAACTCTTGTGTTTTGTACTTTATGGACATCAGTGAGCAGTGCGGCTTTACGTTGGAAGACCAGGTCAAGCTGTTCCACACCGTCAAGCATTTGTTCTCAAACAAGCAATTTTTGGTTGTTTTGAACAAATGTGATGTGTTGAAGCCAGAAGATTTGAGTGAAGAACGTCAAGAATTGCTCAAGGAATTGGAATCGTCTGCCGGTACCCGAGTGGAGATTTTGACCACTTCATGTGCCACTGAAGAAGGGATCATGGAGGTGCGAAACCGAGCTTGTGAAAAGTTGCTGGCCGCTCGAATCCAAAACAAGATGCAAAAGACTGCACGAATGAATAGCATTGCCAACCGAATCCACGTTGCTCAGCCGCAAGCTCGAGACGATGTGGCTCGAGATGCGTTCATTCCTGATGCTGTTGCCTCTCTGTCCAAATACGACCCAGAAGATCCAAACCGTCGAACCCTGTCCAAGGATATCGAAGCTGCCAATGGTGGTGCTGGTGTCTACCAACCCGATTACAAGGATGCATACATTTTGGAAGATGATGACTGGAAGCATGACAAGATTCCCGAATTTTACAACGGTAAGAACGTGTATGATTTCATTGATCCAGACATCTCGGCCAAGTTGCAAGCCTTGGAAGATGAAGAAGACCGGTTGCAGTCTGAAGGCTTTTACGATTTGGAAGTGGAAGGTTTCAATGAAGAAGAACAGGAAATGCATGAAAAGGCTGAATGGATTCGAGAAAAGACCAAGCAAATGCAGCATGTGGCCCGATCCAAACGAACTATCAAGAAGAAGGCCATTATTCCTCGAAAGATGAAGAAGCAAACTGTGTCTGCTTTGGAACAGCATTTGGATGATATGGGATTGGACGGTGCTGCGGTGAGTGACCGAGCCCGATCCTTGGTGGCCACTGCGGCCACCGAGGCCACTGGTGCTGACACTATTATGGACCACAGCACTACTGAAAAGCGAGATGCCAGCAAGATGCGATACAAGGGCCAGACAAATCGACGATTCGATGGTATTTCCAGCGATGCTGGGAAATTTAAGGCTGCTAGAATGGCCAAGGTTGACCAGCGAGATCGAAACCGAGCCGCACGAGCTGGTGAGGGTGATCGACATACCACCTCGTCCAAGCCAAAGCACTTGTTCTCTGGTAAGCGAGGTATTGGTAGTAACGATTGGCGATAAGGTCAGAATTATGCTAGTTAGAAAAAATAATAATAATAATAATAAAGGTGTGTGCTTAGAACAACGACTCGACATCATCGTCTTCGTCTTCTTCATCCTCGTCCTCCTTAGGCTTTTCAACTGGTTCATTGGTCTCTCCACCAACGGAGACGGTTGCAGCAGCCTCGGCGGCCATTTGTTTTTGCTTTTCTTCTTCTTGTTCGATTTCTTTCAAATGACGACGTTTGGTGGCCAAGTCCTGTTTGAGTTTGACCAAGGTATCCTGGATTCGGCCCCGCATGATTGGATTGACCGCCTTAGATGCGTCGGCTTCTTTATTCGTTATGACCTGCTCCAATTCGGTGATCTCTTCGAGAATAATGTGCGACTGTCTCTTGGCTTCTATCTGGTCTTCATCCATATCTTCGTCATCATCATCGTCGTCGTCATCTTCGTCATCGTCGTCGTCTTCATCGTCATCACCACCGCCTCCAAGTGCCTTCTCCAATTCCATACCAAGCATATCTTCTCCGTCTTCCTCATCTTCATCTTCGTCTTCGTCGTCGTCCTCATCACCGGCACCTCCTCCAGGGGTCTCGACAAACATGGGTGATGTGGCATGCGATCCAAGCATATCGTATGGTGTTGGGGCATCGCTATCGATGGTTGTGGTAACTTGATCAGTGGCAGCAGCGGACATGGCAGCCAGTTGCTGGGGTGTGAACACCTCGTATTCCGTTTTTTCAGCTTCTGCATCGGCCTTGAACAGCTCGGCTACTTTCGATTCCACCGTCTCGATCATCTTGTTGCTGATCCGTTTTCTGAACCGTCTTCTACGTACGTTATGCAATGGAGGTGTCAACCCGTGAGGATACTGAGCTGCATGTCGTGTTGTGTCGGTTGATTCCAAGGTTAGCACTTCGTCTTCGTACTCAATCGGCTCCGTCACTAGTAGCATCTGACACACATCGGCTGCCTTGTAGATGTTTTTGCGATCAAAGGTTTTCTGTACTTCTGTAACTGTAGGCAGATCTACCAGCCGAGCTGCAAACAGCTGGTCGTGAATCGACACCACTGCTCGGCGACTGTCTTTAAACTTGATGCTCACACCGCTCAGGTCGCCCTGGTCACATGCTGCACGAAGATAGTCGAGATGCTCACCAGGGACCATCCGCAATGCAATCGCCTCTTCAATCATGGGGTCATCTTCACGGTCTGGAGCCTCTGAATCGTACCCATCGCCGGGCTGTCTCCCGGCCTTGACACGAATGCGTGGCACCTTGTCCTTTTTGATCTTGAGGTTAAGCTTGGCAGGATCCTTGCGCTTTTTCTCTTGCTTGCTCTCTTTTTTATCCTTATTCCCTAGCGTTAGTTTAATCATCGTGTGGTGATGTGTGTGTTTGTCTGAAGTGGTCGTTGTGATCCGGACACACTCCCAAATTTCATCAACACGCGCGGCAGAAAAATTTCGACATGACTATGGCAATGCGGTTCCAAAATACCGCCAGAGAATGGGCAGGCAAAGTGAAAAGTTCATACAGCCGGAAACAGCTGGTCAACTATGAAGCTGCGGTTGAGCTGGTCAACAAATTAGGACTCAAACAAAAGTACAAAAACACCACAATCATCGAAGCATACCCGGGGCCAGGTGTATGGGCGGCGGCGCTCAACAACGAGCTCGAACCCACCAATCACGTCGCTATTGAGCCATATCCACAATGCTTCAAGTTCCTCAAATCACTCCAGACGCCAGAAAACAAGTTTAAGACGTTTTCGGTCGATCCGTACCGATGGAGATCGTACCGCGAACTGGCCAGCGAAGGAGTGTACACCCCAATCAAGCATCCGAGATCTGAGATCAATCCGCATCTACTGTTCACGGCCAATTTGACCAATGCTCAAGGTGAACAGCTAGCCACGCAATATCTTAACTGCATCACCAACCAGTCGTGGCTCCAAGCATATGGCCGGGTGCGGCTGCTGCTGTGGGTGCGACGCACCACCGCCGAAAAACTCATGTTCACCAAAAACGATGCGCAGCGATCACGAGTGTCAGTACAGGCCGAAGCATGCACCGTGACGACTCTGGCATCAGGGGATGTTCTGAACCCAGATTCCCGTGCAACGGCATTGCTGAAGAAAGCCGACTTCCACCCGGTCAAAACTGATTTGCCGGTACTAGTCCAGATAGACCCTCTGGAGCACATGCCGGATAATCTTGATTCATTTGAATATGTCATCAAGATGTTATTTATTCAACGAACAAAACCCCTCTCGGAAGCAATTGCCACGCTAGGAGCGGGGGCACTGGAGGACTTGGGGCCCAAGCTTGAGCCGCTTTTGGCGTTGACTCCCCGTCAATTGACCCTGGACCAGCTGTATCAAGTGGTGACGGTGTTTGACATGTGGCCGTTCAAGCCAGAATTGTTGCATGATTTCTATGATCAGGCTGACACCGGTGGCGGGGCATCCTCAGGGTTCTCTATGTAACTATGTATATAATATAGCCCGCCAAAACCCGGGCCATATACACACTGATAGCCGAATGCCGTGCATATGCTCTGTGCGTGCCCGGCTCATCCTGCATCCCTAATTTTTCACTGGCTGGCGGGGGGCCCGCGCACGGGTCGATGGCTAGGCCCTGCCCTCTCTACTCCACACTTCCCCCTCCACATTCACTTATACAGGCCCAGACACTGCAAATTTCTCAATGCACAAACCGTCGGTTAAGAGACCCAATGGGCCACTGGGATCACAGAAGGATGACAAGAGCCCCAATGGTGCAGCCAGCAAAAAGAAGCTGGTCGTGGCTTGCACAGGATGTCGCAAGAAAAAGATCAAATGCAGCGGTGGCCGGCCAGCATGCTCAAACTGTTTGCGACTTAATGTCGAATGCGACTATCCCATAATAAAGAATAGAGGCTCGCGGTTTGGATACCGCGAAATGATGAAGAAGCGTGTCGACAACTTGCAACGGTACTTCTCAATAACCCAGTCATTAGATGGGTACGACGACGACAAAGATCACGAATCTAAAGCCTCGGCTGAGACCCTCATCTCTCAGATTGATCCGCCGCGATTAAGCATATCCAGCACCAGTAGCAGCAATGCACAAGCGTCGCATACCAATGAGGGTCTTCCCACGATGGACGTTGTGGAGCATTTGGCTGAGTTGTATTTTCGGCATGTTCATGGCCAGACCTATTCATTTCTACACAAGCCGACGTTTATGAATAGGCTGAGGGCTGGGGAAGTGAATCGATGCTTGATATTGGCATTGTGCGGTCTTACAGCTCGATATTCGCGTCATCCTCAAGTGATATCAACCGAGCTGTATAGCAATGGGGAAGTATATGTGGCACGGGCGAAAAAGGCAATTATAGCCGAAGTGTTTGAGCAGACTCCGTCCTTGGAAACCATACAGGCTTTGATATGTTTAATTCAAAACGACTATTTTCGCCCTCAGGCCGGCAAGACCCTGATATATGTTGGGCTGGCGACACGTCTCGCGTCCATTTTGATGATTCATTTGGACCGGTATCCGCAGAGTTATACGTGGGTGGAGAAAGAATGCCAACGACGCACATTCTGGTCATTAATGGTTTTAGACCGGCTAGCACATTCCAGCCCGAACTGGACGGTTCAGTTTGGATTAGAGAATTTCGCAGACTTGCCGTTGCCGGCCTCAGATCCATCGTATATAAACGGCTTGGACGTGCATACGCCTTCGTTGACGACACTTGGTCAAAGCCCAGAGCTCGACGCGAACATTGGATTATTTGCATATCATTGCCAGGCGGTTATAGTTTGGATGGACTGTAACAAATATGCCATGGGCAAGAAACTCGAACAGCCCTGGCTACCTGGTTCGGAATTCAACAGGCTTCGCAATCGGATCGACCAGTTTTTCCAGTCGTTACCGGAGAAATACCACTATTCACAACAGCGGCTCTTCAAGCTGCATGCCATGAATCGGGCGGGTCAATTCATCCATCTACATGCGGTGCTGCTACTAGCACGGTGCATGTTGAACCGGTCAGTTTGCCATCACCATGGACAGTCCACCCCGACAACGCCACCACCAGATGAGTTTATATCTACGGCGACCCAGTCGGCAGTCGACTCTGCCAATGCAATGTCGGCCATGGTGGCCGACATGCTACATGCGGACGACTGGATCACGGTGGCTCCGTTTGTGGGGTTTGCGGTATTCACCGTGTCTGCAGTGCATGTCACCAACTCGTTCAATGCCGACCCTGTAGTTGCAGACCAAGCCAAGGCCAACTTGGCGTTCAATCTACGCCTACTGGTAGAACTACGGGAGTACTGGTACGCTGTGGGGGTGTGGTGCAATATCCTCAAAGACCGTTATGCCCAGAAACAGAGCCAATGGGCAACAGCTGTGGATGATCCAGGCTCCCCGCCTCATCCTTATTTGCCTGAGGAGTTTATTCAGAACAATCCTGGCGATACGGACAAGGCCAAGCCGGTGAGCCCTCTGGATGATGTTCCTTCTCCGCCTCGAGCAGCCGATTCCGCGTCGTCGGCGTGGGATGTGGTACAAAGACGCGGCGAACAAGAGCTGAGCAAAGAATGGGGCAATGTCAATGCCATGGTTCCCGATTCGAACCAGTTTGCAGAAATATGGCTGGGGCTGGATAGCGGTCGGCCCCGAAATGGCGTGGGTGAGTTCACTACCGAGTGGTTTACCGATTTGCAGAGCTTGATGGAGTAGCTTTGTGTTGTTTGTATATTTCTTTATTATAATCTAGTTCCATGATCTGTATCGGGCTTGCTTGATTCCGGGTGTGGTGTCTTTCTTTGTCTCATCGCCAGATAAAGGGGGTGGTGGGGCTCCGATAATTCGAGAGGCTGGCTGGGGCCAACCACCGATCATCCGAGAACTTATACCTGGTTCTGGGTGGTTGATCATCTTGATTGCCAGGACGTTTTTACTTTCGCTCGCATTTTTGGTCGGTGAGCGGTCGATCAAGATTAAGGCGTTGTAAGGGTCCATACGACCCCTGGTGCGGCGTGGCGCGAGCCGCTGTAGCAAAGGCGCGGCTGGATCATGACTCAATAGCCATTAGCAGCAAACATTACAGACAAACTAACTGTGTCTCCTTTGTGTCTTCCATTATGTATGCATGCACTGTTATATTAAGCTTATTGGAGCATCGACCTTACTGCATAATGTCGAAGACATGCGTCGATGACAGACAGATCCCACCGCCCCGGATCGCGGGTCTTTGTGCAGTGTGAAGCGATCATAACATGAAAATCCATCTCCGAAATCCCCGAGCAACCTTTTGACGAGAGCAGGCGTGGAATTCTGGGCAACTGAACGAATCCGAGATTTTGATGGTGACGATCGCGATCGGGCGCCACACTGCCGGGTCCGATAAAAAGGACAGGGCTGGTTCATTTCCTACCGCCGCAGTGCCTTAATACCCAACCACACCGCTATTCACAAAGACGTATGCCACTCTATACCCGATGACGACGACTATTTGTTTGTTTGATTATCACGACCAGTCCTGGGGTAATTGCTAGATCAGATGGTTATGAAAAACAGACAAACGACCTGTTGATCACGCACCAACCTCTCTGAGAGCTGTTGATCCACCGACATTTTCAACTATAAAAGGCCGTCCTGATGCCCTGGTTTCTGGTCATTTATCAACACTCACAAACACACTTTTAACTACTACTACTACCACCACCAAAATGAAGTTCTTGTCTCTTGCCATGGCTGTCGCTGCTGACACCAACGCTGCCTTGCCAAGCACTCCTTCGTTGCCATCCGCCGTGCCTGGTGTCTCAGGAGTCCCATCCCTGCCATCGGGTTTGCCATCCTTGCCATCAGGATTGCCATCATTGCCATCCGGGTTGCCATCATTGCCATCTGGGTTGCCATCATTGCCAGGTGTTGGTGGAAGCAGCCCACTCAGCAGTGTGACTGGTTTGGTCTCCGGCCTTATTAGCACGGTCACTGGATTGTTGGAAGGCTTGACCGGCGGGGCAACTGGCGGTCTCTAAGCCGTGGACATTTCCATCCACAGACATTCTTTTTTATCATAGATATTTCTATTTAGGGGTTTGCTTTGTTTTGTTTTGGTTTTGCTAGTCGAGTTTAGTTTCGTTATATTTTGGATATTCTTAATTTATTAAGTTCGTGAAAGGTTCGTCTATTTTCGTCTCTATCATATCCTGTAGCATTTTCAGCGGGAAGCAGGCGAATAAGAGGCTGAAGTTGGCAACCAGGGGAGCCAATGATCTCTTTAAAACTCTGACTAGGGCAATTGAACTATTATCTGATCGTGCTATTCTCATCACGTGACGAACCAACTTGGCCCTCTGGCGTGCATAATTGAGATCCGGAGCGGTGCTTCATAGCATGGACGAACTTGATCATAGCATACACCCCCTGCTCGGTATCTAGAGGAGCCTGGTACTCCAGATCTTCAGACAACTCTTCTAACTGCCATATTGCGGCTGAGATGGTTATGCAATGTTTCAAAAACTATGTTCAATTGTCTCATTCCCGCCGCACTCACATAGGTTGGCATCTTCTCCTTCCAACTTCCATTTTTGACCAGCCGGTTTAATGACCATCTCAATACTTGATCTATCAACTTGCCCGGTGGAGCTTTATTCGCTTTGGTAGTGGGTGGCACTTCATTCGGCAAATCTTGTGGTATGTTTTCAATTTGACCGCTTCACTCCACCATTCAATAAACTGTAAAGGTCGTATCATTTTTGTCATCGGTCCACATTTACCTTACATAATATACGCTGTAGTTCGGCTTGTGGGTTGCGTGGTGGCCTATTATTGCCCGCCCCATATATGTAACATGAACCTCATTGGTACTTTTTATTTGAATTTTCAAAAAAAAGAGCAAAATTACCAGTATGCTTGTGATATATGACTAAGATCCGGTTAGAAGCTTGTTTATTGTGGACTGACAAGGGCCAACATAGTTATTTATAACTTGTGTGCAATGAAATAAAGCAACCGAGTTCCCAGATATTTTTATTGGTTGGAACACACCTTGCGATATAAAGAAGAAACAAAAAAAGCAGTAACATAATCGAATTTGTAAACTAAATTATTATAACGTACATACGGAAAATATAAAAAGAACGACCCCTATTGTTCTTCAACGTCAACATGATGAACCTTGGTACTGGCCTTTCTTGGATTCTTTGCTTCAAATACGACAATCAATTCTTCCAAAGTTCGACCCTGTGTTTCAACAAAGAAGAAGTACACTGTCGCAGCTTCAAACAAATTCCAGAAGACAAAAAACACGTAGAACCAATACGAGATATTGTCCATGGCGACTGGAGCAGCATATTGGTTGACAAAGCCAGAAACGGACGACACAAAGTTTGCCAATGCCATGGACTTTGCTCGCAAATGGTTTGCAGCGACTTCAGTAGCATACAATGCCTGAACTGGATTGAAGCCAAACGCAAAAGTGCATCCAAACAAGTAAATGGCAACAATCGTAGCAGTAGATGCATGATGAGATGCAGTCTTCTGATAAACCGCAGTACATGCTGCCATCATGGACAAAAACACTGACATCATTATCATGGTACCGATCAGCATCTTTCGACGTCCAAAAATATCATGACATCTCGCTCCGATCGCAGCACTGATCCACCCAGTAATGGCATAAAGCCCATTCAAGAGAATCTTAGTGGCAGCGTCAGTGACACCAATAGCGCCAAGCATTTGTGGCAGGTAGAAGGAACTAACATTGTTACCCGAGAATTGACCGTACCAAGAAACCATCACAATCAAAAACACTCGGTAGCGATTTGCTCGTCCAACGAACAATTTACGGAAATCAATAACGTCCTTGAACCGGACAAACCCTTCACCCTCAATATTAGCAATCATTTCAGCCATTTCCAAGTTAACCAAAGGATGATTTTCGTCACCATTAGCATGATACTTGACGATAATTTTTCGAGCTTGCTCAATTCGGCCTTTACCAACCAACCAACGAGGGGATTCTGGCAAAAACGGAGTGGCGAGCAAAACAATCCCAGGGCACAACATTTGTAACCACAATGGCAATCTGAAGGCCAAGTTTGAACCAGCAAAATGAATTTTGGTACCATAGCAAGCAAATCCTGCAATCAAGGATCCCAAGTACCACAAAGTGTTGTATAACCCAGCTACAGTACCTCTCAAGTGAGGAGGAGCTATTTCAACACAATAAATTGGTGCAGCATTGGCTGCAATTGCGGCCAAAGTAGACATGAACATTCGAGCAAAGATAAACACTGGAACGGTCTTGGCAGTGGACATGACAATCACACCAATGACAATCCCAGAAAGACCAATAACCAACCCGACTCTTCGGCCCCAGTAATCACAAATTGGTACCAAAAACCCGGCGACCATACCGCCAATGTTATAGATGGAGAAAATAAGACCAGTTTCAGCACCGCTGGCAGACACATGGTAATATTTTTGGTATTCATCCATGGCGTTGATGCTGGACATCAAACTACCATCAAACCCGTTCATGGTGGCACACAGATAGACAACACCACAAACCAAGTACAATTGGAGGTACCCTTTACCCCAAGGGTTTGGTCTCTGGTTGGCAAGGACATCTTGGAAAGTGTCCACACCATCATTGGCGAGCTTCAAGTCCAAGTCTAGTTCATGTCCTTGACCGGCTTCTTCATGAGTAACAGTGGGAGTTTCCTTTTCAGGATCTTGATTAGCCATTGTTTTTTTTCTTTGGTTTCTTGAAGATTTAAAAAGGATTTTTACGAGAAAAATGCCAGTCTTTATAAATAAATGCACTGTACGCCTCTATGCCCCGCCGTGATCTATGAAAGTGTCATTCTCTATGGATTTCTCAGGTGGGCGTAGTGAATCAAGAAGGGTGGGGACACCCTGCTAAGTTGTGATGATGTGGGGTAGGGCCAATAATTTTTTTTTCTAGCTGACCTCGACAGGTAGGCTCCATAGTCACAAGGTAAGCGATTAAACTATTGATGGGGTCCGGATCTCTTCACATGGATGCCTGCTGGATTGTCGTCTTCACGCGGCTTGGTTAGCCAGAAATGGACAATAGTGGGATTTCTTTTTTGCCGGCTGTTGAATCGAGAGGGGCGGCGGGATGCGTTTCAACGAACCTGCTGCTGGCTAATACGAAAATGAGGGACAAAAGACTCGTCGAATTTTGGCTATTTAAAATGGCCGAGATTCTCACCGAGATGAAATAATACGAAGACGGGGGTTTGTTTGTCTAATTCCAACCCAATACTCACGATGCGATGTGGGATGAGCAAAGTTCATACAACGGTTGGTATTATTATTGATTCCTCGACCATCGATTTATGATCTCTAAAATCATTTTTAAAGAAATTTAATTTCAATGGGTATGTATGAAATGCGAAATGTAAGCCGCGATAAAGCAGTGCGCCGCAGCAAGAACCATTTTTTTAAAAAAAGATTGATGATGCACACGGCATATGATTGATAGCATTTCACTCCGTAGCTTCCCTGTTGTTTTTTTCTTTCTTTTTCCCTTGTTTAATATCCGAAGTATTTACCGACAATTGACAAGAAATTAGCAGGGTCGATAGTACATCGTCAGATGGGGGTAGTCGTGGGGGATTATTTGGGGGGCTCCTTTTCACTATGTAGGATGTATGCATCGTCGGGCAGCGCGGTTGTTCCCGGGCCCAGTCCCCTTAGTTCGCCACATAGTGTGCGGCACACAGAGTCAGGCTTGATAACGCCGTACATACCATCAAAGCAAAGGCCAAACAAAAAAGATGGAAGAATTATCAGATCAGATCGGATTGTAGATCTGATGATCAAGACGGATAAATTGGAAGATTTGATTGATATCATACATGTATATTTGAACGGTATTTTTTATTTTTATTTTATCCAATTAATGGAAAAGTTGCTATTCAACCAACCGGCCGAATTAATGGCAAGAATATTGTTTCATTAATCAAATAGCATCATATGCCCACCTTCCCCTAAGCAATAAAAAGCCGAGCATTCGTTTTTAGGCGGGATCACAAGTTGAATCCGTGATTTCGGAAAAAACATCGGCGCTGGTAAGACTACCGTGCCGCGCTTGCCCCGCACCTGAAACGGCCGCTTATAGATATTTTTATTGGGGTTATCGACCCCACTTTCGATCAAATTAACGTGGCATGTGCCGCATCAAACGGTTGAAGAGCTTCAAAAGAATGTGTTATATAAAAACCAAGCCCCGTTTAAGGTTTCCTAATTCAAAAGACAGCAAAAAATATGGGTTTTGATCAGATTCCTGTGAATAAAGAGTGGCAATTCAAACAGACCACCAGTTTGAACGGTGGCACTGCCAGTGACAAGTTTTACCAGGTGTCACAATTTCCAACGGTGGCGCATCTTGATCTGCTTCATCACAAGTTGATCCCAGATCCATATGTCGATGACAATGAGAAAAAGGTCATGTGGGTCAATGAAGCCGACTGGACGTACAAGACTGATGCAGTACCAAAGGTTACTGTAGCAGATGGCGAACAGGTCGACTTGGTATTTGACGGCTTGGATACCGTGGTGGATGTGGTTTTAAATGGCAAGACCATTCTTTCTGCCAAGGACATGTTTTTGAACTACCGAGTGGATGTTACTGATCTGGTGAAAAAACAGCCTGGAGGCACCTTGGAATTGAAGTTCCAAAGTGCAGTGACCTATGCTAGGAAAGAACATTTGCGGATCGCTCCCGAAGAAGCAATTACTACTCAAGAACGAGACCGAGTGTTTTTGAGAAAAGCTGAATACCACTGGGGCTGGGATTGGGGTGCTGCTTTGAACACCTGTGGTCCAGCCAAAGGTATTGCATTTGAGAAATATACTGCTCGGATTGACGACGTTCAACCGGTTGCCACTGTTTCTGATGATTTAAAATCAGCTTCAGTGGAAGTGTTTGGTACTGTTGTTGGTTCCAAGGAAGTGAAAAAAGTGGCAGTATATGACCAAAACAACAATCTGAAATACGAATCAACATCATCAGTCAAAGTTGATGGCAAAGGGCATTTCTCAGTCAAGTTTGAATTGGCTGATCCAGATTTGTGGTATCCACGATTCTACGGAGAACAGCCGTTGTACAGTGCGACTGTAGATATCGATGGTCAATCTGTGTCCAAATCCTTTGGTATTCGAAAGATTGAATTGGAGCAAAAAGAATTCAAATCTGGTGAAGAAGGAACTAGTTTTACGTTCCGAGTCAACAACACACCAGTGTTTTGCGGTGGATCAAATTGGATTCCTGGTGAGCAGCTATTGCCGTCAATGACCACGGAAAAGTACAAGAAGTGGATTGATCTAGCCAAAGAAGGCAACCAAGTCATGATTCGAGCATGGGGTGGTGGTGTGATTGAAGACGAGGCATTTTACGATGAATGCGACCGTCAAGGATTGTTGGTATGGCAAGATTTCATGTTTGCATGTGGTAGGTATCCAATTGCAGGTGGAATCACCGAGCTTGTTGAACAAGAGACGCGAGAATTTGTCAAGCAGCTGCGACATCATCCTAGTATCGCATTGTTTTGCGGTAACAATGAAGACTATGTGTTTGCATTCTTGGATAAATGGGGATGGGATCCAGCTGACTACAATCGTGAACACTGGAAAGAATCAGGATTCCCTGCTCGAGAGTTGTACGAGCATGTGATTCCAAACCTTTGCAAAGATCTGTGTCCAGAAATCCCATATTGGCCCGGCAGTCCATTTGGAGGCGATGACACTGCTAGCAAGACAGTCGGTGACACTCACGACTGGGATGTATGGCACGGACCAATGAATCCATACCAAAAGTACAAGGACAACATGTCACGATTTGTCAGTGAATTTGGGTTTGAATCACCAGCCAATTTGCGGGTGTGGCTTAAGGCGATCACTGATCCCCGGGAGCGGCATGGGCAGAGCCGCACTTTTGACGTGCATGACAAATGTCCTGGTCATTGGCGACGGTACGGCATGTACATGGGTGAAAACATTCGGCCGACGTTCGCCAAATTTGAAGACTACATCTATTGCACGCAGTTGATCCAAGCTGAAGCCATGTACTTGGCTCTGAGCAGCTACCGCCGAGAGTTCCGAGGTGAGGGCAATTATCGATGCTCTGGTGGGTTGGTGTGGCAGCTCAACGATATCTGGCCAAGCACCTCTTGGGCATTGGTGGACTATGAATGGTTCCCTAAGGCTGCTTATTTCTCCTCCAAGCGGGCTCTTGCTCCGGTGACTGTTGGGTTGTTCCGAACTGTCACCGAAAAGCCGCATGAACTGATTCGAAACTACGTGGAAGATCGACACGCGGTAGACGTCTGGGGTTTTGCGATCCAAGGGGTGGACAAGGCTGTGTTGAGACTGAAGGCGTTTGATGTCGAGACTGGTAAGCCTGTGGAATTGCCTGGCCATGTATCTGATGTCTCTCTAGACGCGAACCAAACCACTGAACTTGGCAACGTCAAGATTCCAAACGCTGATAGCACTGTGGTGGTCGCCTATTTGGAACAAGATGGGAAAGTTATTGCACGAACCATTTCGTGGCCTGAACCATACAAGTATCTGCAGTTCGGCAAGCCAGACCTTTCTGTGAAGGTGGACGGGAACAATGTAACTGTGGTGTCTGACAAACCACTCAAGGGTGCGGTGGTATCGGTTCCAGTTGACGAGCAAGAACTGGAAGATGCTCATTGGCTCGACAATTGTGTCGACTTGGTTCCGAATGAGCCATTTGTTTTCCAGTCTACTGAACTCGATGGTCGAAAGGTTCAAGTAAAGTATCTGGGACAATGGGAGGAAGAACAGCAATAGATAGAGATTTATATACTTATACGGCCTGCGGCGTTCGAAAACTTCCATAAAAATATAACCACATGTCGGCTCCGGGTAACTCAAATAGTAGAAGGGTTAGAATGTCATGCAGCCTGAGATCGTCTTCCCCACTCACGCAAGTGTGCAGATCAGCAGGAAAAGCAATAGCGAAACATCAGTCTCGCGTGTTTATTATATTCCAGCCGTTGATAAGGTATGCTTATATTTGTAATAACTCTAACCATTGATAAGGAACACTTTATCAGGACTGAAGTGAAAACGATTTGACCGAAGTCACGTTTCATATTATATCGCAAATCTGGAATTATGAGCACCAACGCCGCTGACTCTGCCCCCTCTGATTTCCAAATGAGACGGATCGTGCGGTACCGCCGTCCAATCTCACGAAGCAGGATATTTGGACCCACCTTTGCCACTCGAAAGCAGATAACTTGTCCTTGAACCGCCGTGTTGCTGAACTGAGTGAGAATTTCCAACGCTTGTCAGCCCAAATGGCAGAATTCCGTCCAACCGAGTCACAACAAACGCCCTTACCCGCACCAGCCCATGATGTTCCCCACCGGAGTACGTTACTTATACGGAACTTGAGACGAAACAGTCTTATAGAATAATAAATGAGAAATTGAACAAACTAGCTTCTCTCAAGCATGTTTTGTGTCGGTTTTTTGTTTGGTTGTGCTAATGCGTTAATGTGTAATGGAGTAGATGACAGAAATATTAGACGCTACACTGCAGTATGAGCCATAGATAAGAATGCTGATATCACAATATTCGATTTCTCGGGATTGGTGCGGCTCGCGCGAGCTTATGCACGTCCAAAAGTGGAACTTACTAATCAGGATTATTTGGTTTTTTTGGGTATATGGCTACTAATAACTAATAATCCTTTCCATACACCGTTTCACTGATTGCTTCCGACTTTCTGCACCAACTAAGCATTTGAGGAGGCAAGGGGACTCGATTTGATCTCCCCGGCGCCATGCTCATCTCTTGACAACCCAAATTGGCTTGCGTGCCGCGATTTGTGAGGCTTCAGCCGCACAGAATTTTCAAAAAATGCCTCCTTTTGGCTCTTGGCAAACTCAAAATCCAAAAAAAATGTGAGAGTTCGTCCCGGCGTTAGTGGTCAATCGATGTGCGGCTTATATCCGGTAAGTCGACGGCACAAGGTTGGGACTATATATTCAAGGAGTAGATGAGAAAGAGATCAAAGGTGTGTTGTTTTTATCTAGAACTTATAGAAATAGTAATCCTTTATATAGTAATAGAAAGATAATAATAGATTAAGGTTAATGCCTTAATGTGACAAGAATTCCTCTGACAATCATGCGGAATTCTTCAGACAAGTATATTGGATCCTAAGACAATCAAACTGACTGAGGCAGGCTGGTGAGATTTTTTTTCTGAGACATTGGTGAGCCGCATCAGAAAGGCTCAGGCCTTCTGAATGCTCGCAAAGAAAAGTTCTACAAGCGTCGTAGCTCAGTGGAAGAGTACTGGGCTCATAACCCAGGAGTCGCTGGATCGAGACCAGCCGACGCTAAAGAATTTATTTTTTGCCGCTCTTTCTTCTTGAAAAGAGCATTATTTTTTACTGGCAATTGATGTATTCAGCATCCAAGAACACGATGTAGTGGGTTTAAGGTTAAAGTTCCGCTTTTGTGTCGCGTGCGCCGCATTGGCGGAGGCTTTGTAGTATAAGCGAGCTGCCATCTTACAGCCACAAAAGAAAATATCCGCCGATGTTTTAGGCGCGCAGATGCCGAGATATTTGCTTGCACCGATCTCGGAATTGCCAGAGGTCGGTTTTGTGGGTTGGTGACCAGGGATCTGACTCCCCCGCGCCGCATCACTGGTCGAATGTTTCACAGCGACTTGTTTCAAACCCCAGCAGCGATCGTTTTGCCGTAATGAGCAGAGGCGATATAGCACAGAGGGGTGCCAGCCATGTCAAGCTGCATTAAATGCCTCTATGACGTGTTCTATGCACCGGGTATCCGGTCCCAGACGATGCAAGCCAGAGCCCTTCCTCACCACAACAACAAAGTTAAAATGGCTGCCGGCATTCTGAGTATTCCCGAGTTGCGGATGATAGTGTTTGAGTACCTTCACGATTCGACAGATGATGTACACGACGAATTTTGTTATGAAAGCGCTCTCTACATGACTGATCGAACCGATCTGTTCAACTGCGCTCTTGTGTGCCGCAACTGGGCTCCTGACGCGACCAAGGCTTTATACAAGCACATCAACCGAAATGAACAAATATCCAGGCTAATACACAGCGACAAGCAAACTGCAGCCAAGCATGCCGCGTACACCAAGGGCATTTGTCTGATGCTAGCGGAGACAACCGGTTGGCCAACAGAACTCGCCGACTTTCAGTTTACGGGGTTGAAGTACTTGGCGATCCGCGGGAGTGAGTCAACCAACTTTCCAGTGTGTCTGTTTGCACGGACGCTAGAAACCATTGTGGTGGGACCCACTAACAACGATGAATTCAAAGTATGGATGCTGCAAATGGTGATTCAGCGATGCCCCAATCTGCGTCGATTGTTTGGGTTTGAAATCTCGAAAGCGGAGGCGACCAACGATTTTGTCAAAGTATTGCAGACACGGAGCATCGAGCGAGTGGAAAATCTGTGGATTAACAAAAAATCGAGTACAGCTGTGGCCCAGCAACTTGCACAATGCCCTTGTCTGGAACTGTTGGAATTGGCCGTTGGTTCAGATGAGTGGTTGGCTGCTATCGAAGATGATGGTGCCAACTCGCCTATATTTCTCAACCTCAAATCACTTACCACGGTAGACATTTCTCCTTCACTAGAATTCCTAGGATCGCTGAAACGTCTCCCTTCACTGACATATTATGGCGCTACTCTCATTGACCCTGGTGTCGAAGAGGTCCATACCATCGACGAGTCATGCCCCGCTCTGGCCGCACTACAGCTCCGGGTATACCTATATGACCAGCTATGGCAACCAGAAGGCACTGGGCTGATTGGTCGGCTCAATAATATTCAAACTCTGGATTTACATTATATCTATCACAGGGTTTTGGAAGCACCTGCCGTCAGCAATGAGGAAATACGGCGACTATGTGAGAACAAACCGCACTTGACGGTTCTGCGGCTGTCTTGCCCGTATCTCTCGATAGATTCCGAAACCCTATTTGCAATTGGAACCCATTGCCGACAATTGAGGGAGTTGAAGATATCTGAAGAAACCGAACCCACTGCTGTTGGTACCGTTGATACAGTGCCTTCTTCCCATTATAAGTACCAGAACCTTTACCAGTGTCCACCGGTAGCAATCAGCAGCTGGAACGGAACCGGTGAAAGAGTGTTTCCCAATCTGGCCACCAGCTGGATTCAAGTGGAGGGCGAGGAATCGCTGGTGTCTCATCACTTTCCGCTTCTGAACCGATGGTGGAATCATGACCGCGCCGACCCTGCATGATTCATCCATCCCCACCTCCGCAACACAACAAACACACACAAAATGGCAGCACTGGAAGATCACAGTTCTTGCGAGGTAGCCGACTCGATAGCTGCACTGCGCGGCACTGACTCGTGCCAAACCATCGCCAACCTGGTGCAACGCAGCGGGGGGCTTGGCCAGGCGGTGGTCGGGCCGGCCTATACGGTGGAATATGCACCAAAATCCGACCCACGACCGCCAATCACCGGCGGCCACTACATTGACAGTGCACCAGCAGGCAGTGTCATTGTGATCGGTGTTTCGACAGCATACCAGCTGAGCAGTGCACCATACACCATGCTCACCTGTGCTCTCTATGGAGGGCTGATGTCGACAAGGGCCAGGCACCTCGGATGTAAAGGCACCGTTGTTCTGGGAAATGTGCGCGATGTGGCAGAACACCGGCGACTGGAATACCCCGTGTTCTCGTATGGTACCGCGGTTTCTGCTGCATCTGCGTGGGCCAAGGTCGTAGCGGTCAACGAGCCGCTGCGGTATGGCGGCGGAGATGCGGCGATTGTGCCGGGGGATACGGTAGTGGTCGATGAGAACGGGCTGGTGGTGGTTCCCCAGATCGCACTCACCGACGTCGAAATTGATGTGTCCAAGCGGGCACATGCAGACGAGCTGGCTGCTGAAGATATCGACAGCGGTATGCCCGCGGGCCGGGCTATCAAAGCGCGTCGCGCTGCCCTGAAAGATCACTGAGCCGCATCTTCGGACCGTGCAGGACGAGTTTCATTCGGAAATAATGTAAAAATTATAATTATAAATATACTCAAAATCAAAATACGGTCCTAGCGAGCAAAGCTGACGACGGGAAAACCGCCTGTACCAGGCATATCCGCCGGCATGTCTCCAACTCGGTCGTGGCTGAGATGTTCCTGGTCAGTTCCGGAGTACGAACTTGATGCCGACACAAACGAGGACTTCGACGATGCAGATGCAGTCGACGACGAGCTGGCAGACCGAAGTAGCCTGTGCTGTTTGTGGGCGTCCAACCGCTTTAAAGGGTTGAACCGATGCGCCTTTTTGGCGTGGTACTTGTCAAACTCCAGCTCCTCACCCTTTTGCTTATAGTACATTTCCTCCTCGGCAGGACTCATCTGTGGAGGAAGTGGAGGTAGCACCTTGTGCTGATATTGCTCTTTGTATGTCCAGACGTTACTTTTACCCATCTTGTGTGTTATGTGTTTAGTTAGAAGGTAACAGGATGACCACCTTTTATAACTGCCCGGCGAGTGGATTCTCGAAAGCAACGTACGTCACAGGCATCGCCATAACCCATCACTGCCCCTGAATAGCCAGTTCTAGAAGAAGTTGTGACTCAGGGTTGCTATACAGCCCCCATAGCCGCGTCAGTCATATTATGTGTCGGTGATAATAACCTTGTTTTAGCAAGCAACTCTGCGGCGTCGGAGAGCGATGCGGCTATTCCCCTCTGACGTCACCCCATCGTGATGCCCTATAAGGCGCCATATATGCTCATGCCTAGCTCTACTACGATAGCCTCGGTACTCAACCACTCCAGACAACATGGGTATAGAAAATCATATATTAATATCTCACAAATAAAAAAAATCAGTCTAAAAGTCATTCAACATGTCATCCTGATCATCGGGATGGAACTCGTCATCCCCTGGACCATGCCCAAACGAGGTTGCAAACTCAGACGGGAACCCCTGCATCTCCACATCAACCGGCGCGTGTTGTTGTTGCTGCTGCTGCTGGGCATGAGCGTCAACATCATCAGCAACAGCTGATAGTTGTGGCTTGGCATCATTCAAAGCCAACGCACCATTGGACTCAGCCGGCGTTGCCGTAGCTACTGTTCCCGCTCCACCAGAGGAAGCAGAAAATGCCGCCAGCTCGGCAGCCTTTTCCGCCAACTCGGCAGCCTTTTCTGGATCAACCTCCTTGAGCTTGTCCCTCATAGCCTGCTCCAGCGCATTGGCATCTTCGTAAACAATGGATCCTTCCTCGTTATATGTTCGTGCATTGTCAAACATGGTCTTGAAGTCGGACAAAAATACATCAATGGCCTGGTACGTATTGTTGTTCATGCGCTTCTCAATCATGTCGCAGGCAATCGGCGCCTTAATCAACATGTAGTAATCCGGATACAGCTTCTTGGATGGCAGCTCCAAAAACAACTCAATGCGAGGTCGTTGTCGCTCTTCATCTTGTAAGGAAACCACAGTTTCGAAAATAGCCCGCACTTTCCCATTGAGATCAGCTCGCTGATCAGGCGAAAGCGTTTCTCGAATCTTTGGTGGCCGGCCCTTGGCCTTTTTCCGCGGTGGCATGGCTGGAAGCTCATCAACAGCTTCCTTAGGCTTTCGACCTCGTTTCTTCTTGACTGGAGGCGCTGGTGGTGAATCCATTACAACGGGAACTGGAGACACTGATCGATCACCATCATTGTCATCGTCGTCGTCATCTTCGTCCACAAAACCAGCAGCAGTGCCATTCTTCTTACGCTTGGCTTGACGAGCTCGTTTCCGCGCAACGGCATCTTCAATGCTGTCTTCATCATTGTCCACAGCTTCCAACCATTGTTCTTCAGTCAACCCGTCGTCATAATGCATTATCTTGCGTTCTCGGGCACCTCGTCCATAGCTTTCAACCGGCTCCTTCTTGAAGAATTCATACGTTTCTCGGTGATAAACGGCTGGCAACTCGTCCAAAACCATCAACCGTCGACCCTTGAATTCATCATTGGCAGCCCGTTCTTGATCAACCAACTTGAATGTTACCTTTTCTTCTTCACTTCGAGCAAGGATATCATTCAACTCTTCATCATCCAAATCATCTTCTTCGTCAGACTTTTGGCCCCGCTTTGCATCTTCTTGTTCCAATAACGACCGCAAGAATGCTTCTTGTTCTTCCGATGTCGACTTGTTATCAAACTTACCAGCCTGAATAACCTTGCCGTCAATCTCCAATTTGGCATGGGCCCGCTCCAGAATGTTTTCTTCCACCGAGTCTTCCGTGATCAGCCGCAAAATCCGCACTTCCCGCGTTTGCCCAATTCGATGTGCTCGATCCTGGGCCTGCAAATCCTGATGCGGATTCCAATCGGTGTCATAAATAATGACCGTGTCAGCAGTTTGCAAGTTGAGACCCAACCCACCAGCCCGAGTACTCAACAAGAACGCAAAGTACGGCGAGTTTGGGGCATTGAAAATCTTCAACAGGTCAGACCGTTCATCTGCTTTGGTACCACCATCGAGCCGCAAGTATTGCATGCCTCGGTATCGCAAGAAATCCTCCATAATGTCCATGATTTGGGTCATTTGGAAAAACATCAACACTCGATGACCGGTCCGCTTGAACTTTGGCAAGATACGATCCAACAGTTCAAACTTTCCCGCAGCTCGCCACAAGTCATCACCGTTCATCTTGGCCGGATTCACCAAGCTTTCCACTTCTTCAAACACATAGGGATGGTTGCAAATCTTTCGCAATTGCATGATTTGATTATTCAACCCCTTGACACCACCTTGACCAGACGCACCTTGAGCACCCTCGCCAAGAAAAAGCATTTTGTGTTTGAGCATTTGTTGATAAAGCTTTGACTGCAACGCACTCATCTTGCACTTGATCACCTTTTCAACCTTGTCTGGCAAATCTTTTTCAACATCCTTCTTCAATCGTCGTAGCAAAAACGGCCGCAAAACTTTGTGCAGCCGCCGAATGATCAGCAAAGTTTCTTCTTCTGACAAATCCATTCGATCTTGTGCCCCGGTATTGGCAAATGGAGTATTGAACCATTCGTCAAACGATTTGACAGAGTTGAAAATCTTTGGCAGCGCAAAATTCAACAACGCCCACAATTCTGGCAAATTGTTTTGCAACGGCGTTCCGGTCAAAATCAATCGGTACTTGCTCGAGTAATACGTTGTCAACGTATAAGAAAGCTTGGACTGGGTATTCTTCATTCGATGACCTTCATCAATGATCATATGAATCCATCGGATTCGACTCAAGATTGGTCGGTCCTTGATGATATATTCATAAGTAGTCAGCAGCACTTGGAAATCGCCGCTTCGCACTGCGGCTTGCTGAGCCTTTCGCGCCAGCGGCGGACCCTTGTAAACAATCTTCTTCACAGTTGGTGCCCATTTTTCAAATTCCATCGTCCAATTGGTCAATGTAGACAACGGAACAATCACCAAATACGGCCCTGGATGTTTCTTGGTTTCGATCAAATAAGTAATCAATGAAATGGTCTGAATGGTCTTACCAAGGCCCATTTCATCGGCCAAAATCCCGTTCAGGTTGTTGTTATACAACGACACCATCCATTGCAGACCCTTGACTTGATATTCCTTTAGGGTACCACCAATAAGCATCGCCGGTTGTTTGGTCACTTCTTCCTTGATTCGATGGGCAACTGCATAATAATCCTTGTCCTCAGACGATTCGGCATCAACATCCTCATCGTTATGTTCAACAATATCTTCACGATGAGTTCCACGGGATTCATCTTGTTGACTCTTGACAGCTTCTGCCAATGATGACAAAAACGAATTGGTTTGTTTGAGCAAATGCGTGATACGAGTATCTTTGGTTTGATCCAGCAACTTGATATAAGCTTCCTCGTCATTAGCTCGCAATGCTTGCAACCGTTGTTTCGCAGTTCGTTCGATCCGTTTTTGTTCTTCCTTCTCAGTCAACGTATGATACTGAGCAACATTCTTGCCCAGCCGTTGGTGACGTTGTTTGCGGGCCCTACCAGCAGCTAGGACAGAATCGCAATGAATCTTGACACTGTTCAAATGTTCGGTTCGCTTCTGGTTTTCCTTGGCCATTCGGGCCCGTTGCTGCTCCTTGTCAAACACTTCAGTCATGATTGCATCCTGCAACATTGGCCGACGTATTCGCAAAAACTGATGACGATTCATCTCATCAATGCCAATGCTGTTAAAATAATACACTTGTGAAACAATATCACCTCTCAATGCCTTGTTGTAGTTGGCCAATCGCAAAGTCTTGAGCTCAACCAGTCTATTCACCGTTTCCTCATCATCAACGTCTTCGGTCGTATCAAACGGCATCAATTCCGAAATACGGTTCGCCATCTGGTCGTTGATCTGCCGTTCACGCTCTTGTTTCATGGCAACTACGTCAAGACCCTTTGGCATGATGGACGGTACAAACAGCTGCTGCTGCCGCATTGTCAACTTTTCAAACGGTACCTCATCAGCAAAGTATGACATTGGATCAACCGTTTCCACAACACCCAGCTTTTCAGCATCTGTCTTTGGTTCTGGTGGTGGTACACTAGCCAACTGTTGAGCCGGAGTTGGCGTTTGAATTGAAGATTGCGAAACACGCTGTTGCTGTGTAAATTGAACTGGACTCGAAACAGACGGTGTACTTGAATGCTGAATTTGCTGCATCGGAGCCGGTGACGGCTGCGCAGGTGCATTGTTTACCGGAGACTGCTGCTGAAGTGGAGCTTGTACTTGGACTTGTTGCTGCGGTTGGCTCGGAAATATCTGAGCCAACGCGGCCTGGGGAATCTCAGAACCTCTGGTCAATGCTTTGAAAGCCATCATCTGGCTTTTCAGCATGACCATTTGTTCTTGAGTGAATGCAGGTGGTACAAATGGTGGTCTAGAGACATTTGGCTGTTGTTGCTGTGCAGGAGGCTGCTGTTGACTAAGCTGCGGTGAAGCAGAAGCAGGAGGAACAGGAGCAGGCGACATTTGCAAGCCCGGCTGAGATACAGGCGAAGGGCCATTCCGCTGCTGTTGATTCTGTTGCGGTTGAAGATTCATTTGGTTCATTGGACTTGGCGACGCGTTCATTGCGCTGTTCATTTGCATTTGGTTGTTCGGCGACGTGCCAGATCCAGCAGGTCCACCACTACCAGGAGTGCCAAGTCCATTGCCAGTATTATTCCCTCGCTGGCCACCAGGTTGAAAACCTTGAGCCACTGCTCGTTGTCTAGCTACTTCGCGTTGTCGTGAAAACTCGCGTAAAATGCGCTGAAGCTCGAGATATTCTGCATTCTGATTCGCATCGTCACCCAGCTGGGATTTCAACGCCTGCCATCGCTATTTTTAATTTCGTTAGCATACTATCAACAAAAAAACAAAAGGCACATACCGTGTAATATCTCTGTAATTCTTCCCGTGATTGCGGAAACTGTATAGGCAAAGATATCGCTGCCTGGTCACCAGCAGGCTGGTTAAAGCCTTGCTGCTGCTGTTGAGGATATCGAAACATGGGGTCACAAGTGACGCGTGGGTACGGGATACCAAGTATTGATCAGTCACGCGTGTTGTGGGTGTGGGGGAAAGGCACTAAATGTCGATATTTTCAGCCTCAGCTGTATCAGCCTTTTTTTCGTGTCGTGTGGGTGAGTAGGAAAGAGTGTGTGAAAGTGGTGAGGAAAAAAACGGGGGAGGAAA
The DNA here is from genome assembly GCA_030564285.1 of Blastobotrys parvus. NCBI lineage: Eukaryota > Fungi > Ascomycota > Dipodascomycetes > Dipodascales > Trichomonascaceae > Blastobotrys > Blastobotrys parvus. Next base: position 41,358 of record JAJLUP010000059.1, read on the forward strand.
GGGCAACGCAACACACAAAGAGAAACGGGAAAAAAAAATTCCCTCCCAGGCTAATTGATATAGAGCGACCGCTTGATTTTCAGAAATAGTAGAATAGAAAATTCCAATATATCGAGAGATGGAGAGCTTTGGCTGTGGGTTATGTGGGGGCGGGAAAGGGGGGCGGCTGCTTATTTTGGTTGGCGCTCTACCAGTATACTCAATCAAACAAATCGTCGGTACGTCGACCGGATAATGCAACCATGACTGTTAAAGGTTGTTTAGAACTATGAGGAGGTTGACATTGGCGCGCTCTGATTGGCTGGGTCGTAACGTCCCCAGGAAGTTTACCCGGACGGTCGTTTCTGGCCGCGCACGGAATCACGGCATAGCGTAGAGTGTGTAGACCATCATGAAGGAAGGAAGAATGGACAAGAGAGAGGAGAAAAAAAAGTGATAGTGGAGAGGAAGAAAGTAAGCATGGTCTTAGAAATGTTATATAACTAAGAATTTATTACATTCGACCTGTAGGATGGGGATGAGCACATGTTGAGAAGGAAATTTCTTTTTTGCCGAGTTTAACAAGTGCAGACAGTCAATGAACAACCAAAAAAAAATTCCCTCCCTCCTTCCTTCCTGGTGATTGAGAGTATATGGTTGATTCTTGATCTTTTTTTACTGAACTATTTATTTATTTTGTTTGGCCAGTATGAGAAAGAGCAGTGCCCCGGACCCTGGTTCTGGAGCTTAGAGAGGTCGAGAAAAGAACATCACCTATGGTGGGGTATTAGAAGGGGCAATTAGTTTGCTGCTGACTAGAACAATTTTACAACTCTCGATGAGGCAATGAGCGGGTGAGATGCAAGTATGTGAGTGTAGACTCTTTCTCAAACCGAATGTGCAAGACGAGGATGTTTCAGTCTCGGGGGAGGAAGGGCCGGGATATAATTGCTACCTCCGATCCAGCCGTATGTCTATTGGTTAGGTTAGGTCAGCATTTTGGATTGGATTAATAAAGAACAATTTATTTTATTTTTGTTATGGCAGAGCAGGGGACGGGGGAGACGAGGGAAAGCCAGGAACTTGTGAATGAGCGGGTGAACATGCATAGTGCGGGTGCAAGTAAGTGGGCCGACCCCTCCAGGCATAGAATGGATCGAGCCGCGCGCCGCACCTTCTGTCGCAGGTCATTTTAGGAATATTTGTTTAGTCAGAGTTGTGGGAAAACGAAGTACTCCAGACCAAGAGCGAGTTTTCTTAATGAAAAGGATCAAGAGGGGACATTTCCACCAACTTGGTATCGAACCGTCGTAGATGTTCAGGTGCAGCCGGGTATGAAGATCTGAGACATGCGTCATCTGGACTTCATCCATTTACCAATGGTGGATTTTGGAAATGCTGTAAGGCAAATAGTGATGATTTTCAATTATAGAAGTAGCAAAACAATAGAAGTTAAGTTTCTCCAGATTGAGAGAGGCATGCCCGTCAGTCAGGAACAATCTCATTGCGAGGGTCATCGACGACCAGTCCCAAAGCGGGTCACCCACCGCAACGGCCCAGAGCTATGGCGCGCCAGTAGCCTCCGGGCTCACGATATCAAATCAGTAGCGACTTTTTTTTTGTTCTTGTTCCCATTACCGTTTGGACCATCATTTTTTCGCTTGCTGATAATCTTATTACGGCCAGCTTTTGCTCCTGCTGAAGAGGACATTTGAAGCTGTTTCTTATGGACTCTGTTAGGTAAAATAAAAAAAAAAAATAAAGAACAATGGTATGGACCTTTTTATGATAACGACGACGCTAACCCGAAATGTAGTCGCGGCGCCAGTCTCAATCTAGTGAGGCGTCGGCAGGTTCATATCACCACTATGCTGAAGAGGCATCGTATGAACAGTTTTCAGGACCGATCTCTGAATCGGTACCATCGTCATACTCTTCATTCCACCATCGGCGGTTTTCTCGAAGCTCGAGTCACCGTGAGGCCCCGGTCTTATCTCGAACGAATAGTGATGTGTCAATTGATACTTTGCCGTATCAGCAGCATCAGAGCCGCGAGCGGTCAAACTCTAGATCCAGCTTCAAGTTTTTCACTCAGGACGAAATAGAACAGGCTGAAGGATCAAGTAGTGCCAATGACATTGATCCAATGGACTACGAAGAGTTTGCTGGTGAAGAGTATGAAAATGAGACCATTTTCCCCAATCCACACCAGCATCCGACCAGATACCAATACGAAAGTCGATATTCTATAGACAATGAAGAACCGGAGAATCTGTATTCAACGGAGGAACCGACACGCCGCAGGCGATCCAGTACCTACGATGACGCCACGCCAGACGAGCCGCTTTTGGGGTCTGATGTACACAGCACTGATCTCGACCAGTTGAACGGCCATTTCAAGCATTCGCATACGTATCAATCGAGCAATAAGCAGCAGCGGTTTTATATCAGCGAAGAGGACATTATGGTTGTGTTTGGTGGCTATGAGACATCTCGGTTGCGATCTTTCTTGTATTACGGACTGTGCTTGACGACTTTTGGTGTAGCATACTTGGTTCTACGGTGGTTCCCACGGCTAAAGATTTCCTGTGTTGGGGTGGCTAGTCCACTAGGTCAGTGTGATTGGGTGGTTATTGAGAACGAATGGGGAGAATTGGCGGTGTTGGATGTTAAAACGGCACGCTACAATCGGCCGTTGTCTACTGTATTTTATGTGCAAGAAAAAGAAGAAGTAGCGGTGGTAGACGGTGGTGATGATGAGGAGGAGGAATCTCGAGAATTCGACACTGAGAGTGAGTTTGATCGAGATCCAAACATGCATACTCTGAGATGGTTTGAATATCGGTATATCAAGTTCATCTACAATCCAGTGGACGATCTGTTTGATACCAACCAGACATGGGCCGACCAGACCTGGAATGAAGAGTCCCGTCAAGGGCTAGATTCGGATACCCAGCAGGACCGGGAGTTAGTGTTTGGGGAGAATTTGATCGACATTGAAGAAAAGCCCACATTGCGATTGCTGGTAGACGAAGTACTTCATCCGTTTTATGTTTTTCAGGTGTTTTCTATTATCTTGTGGGCATTTGATGAGTATTATTACTATGCCGGGTGCATCTTTTTCATTTCGGTCATTTCGGTGGGGAACACTCTGATTGAGACAAAGCAGACACTACGACGATTACGGGAAATTTCCAAATTCTGTTGCGATGTTCGAGTGTTGAGAAATTCGTTTTGGAACACAATCCCGTCCACAGAGCTGGTTCCAGGTGATGTTTATGAGATCTCGGATCCAGGCTTGTCTCTGATACCGTGCGATTCGTTGCTATTATCGGGTGATTGTATTGTCAATGAAAGCATGCTCACTGGAGAATCTGTACCGGTTTCGAAGCTTCCAGCTGACGATCAGACGTTTGACAGCATGCTTCGGGTTGCTCCTGAACAAGGAGTGAATGTATCACCTGAGGTGTCAAGGCATTACTTGTATTCTGGCACCAAGATCATCCGAGTGCGGCGGCCACACAAACAAGGCATTGATTTGGAAGCTGAGGAAGATATCAACGAAGACGAAGCATTGGATGTGGCATTGGCAATGGTGGTCAAGACTGGGTTTTTGACCACCAAAGGTGCATTGGTGCGATCTATGATGTTCCCCAAGCCAAGTGGATTCAAGTTTTATGAAGACTCGTTCAAATATATTGGGGTCATGGCTATCATTGCGGTGTTAGGGTTTATTGTGTGTACCGTCAACTTTATACGCATGCAAATGCCTGCAAAGTTGATTATTTTGCGAGCCCTGGATTTGATAACTATTGTGGTTCCTCCTGCATTACCAGCCACGTTGACGATCGGCACTAATATCTCACTGGCACGACTCAAAAACAAGAACATTTTCTGCATCAGCCCTAACCGGGTGAATGTCGGAGGCAAGCTTGATATTATTTGCTTTGACAAGACTGGTACGTTGACGGAAGACGGACTGGATGTTCTTGGGGTGCGGGTCATTGACAGCAGGCACCAGTTTGGCGGCATGATCTCGACAATTGGACCCGACGATGACCAAGTATCCGAAGCATTGGCTACTTGCCATTCATTGAGGAATATTGATGATGAATTGCTGGGAGATCCACTGGATGTCAAAATGTTTGAATTTACAAATTGGACTTTTACTGAACTTCATGGCGGGGTGCGGCGCGGCATTGTGCGATGCTCGCGGTCGCCCGATGACAATACCGAGTTAGAAACTATGAAGACTTTTGAGTTTGCGTCGCAATTGCGGCGCATGTCGGTGTTGGTACGGGACAACCAAGATGCTTCTAATATGAAGGTGTTTGTGAAGGGTGCTCCAGAAGTGATGGCCGAGATTTGTTCGGCAGAGCTTCCGGCTGACTATTTTGAACAATTGCATTATTACACCCATCGTGGATATCGAGTCATTGCCTGTGCTTCCAAGACATTTCACAATGTGTCCATGGATGAAGTGGACCGGTTTAGTCGAGACGAAGTGGAGTCGGATTTGAAATTGATTGGGTTTATTATATTCGAAAACAAGCTCAAGCCATCTACGGCTGGTGCTATTCGACAGCTGACTGATGCCGGCATTCGATCGCTCATGTGTACTGGCGACAATGTTTTGACTGCTATCTCCGTGGCCAAGGAATGCCATATGATTCAGATGGAGACTGTTGTGTTTGTTCCGCACTTTGAACCCGGCGGTGACCTGCAATGGGAGTGCATTGATGACCCGGATCTGATTTTGGATTCCAAGCAGCTTGTTCCGGCGAGAATTGGCAGCAAGAGTTGGGTTTTAGCTGTCACTGGTGATGCATTTCGATACATTGTACAATGTGGCAGTGAAACCCAACTCGAGCAAATGCTGATAAAGGGGGTTATTTTCGCCCGAATGAGTCCAGATGAAAAGCATGAGCTGGTTGAAAAGCTGCAAAGCATTGACTACACCACTGGGTTTTGTGGCGATGGGGCCAATGATTGCGGTGCGCTCAAAGCAGCTGATGTCGGGGTGTCACTTTCCGAAGCTGAAGCTAGTGTTGCAGCACCGTTCACATCCAGGGTTTTTGAGATTTCGTGTGTGTTGGATGTGATTAAAGAGGGCCGGTGTGCATTGGCCACCAGCTTTTCATGTTTCAAGTACATGTCCATGTATTCGGCGATTCAGTTTGTCACCGTGTCCATCATGTATGGCCTAGGCTCGAATCTTGGCGACTTCCAGTTTCTCTGGATTGATTTGTTTTTGATTCTGCCGATTGCCATTTTCATGGCGTGGGCGAATCCGTTTGAAGTGTTGAGTATCAAGCGGCCAACTGCGAACCTGGTTTCACGAAAAGTGTTGATTCCGCTGATTGGACAGATCGTCATTTTTGCCGTGTTTCAATTTGCCATTTGGACTATGGTCAAGGGCCAGCCGTGGTACGCCCCTCCTCTACGCGGCGGTGACGATTCTCATGTGACTTCTTCGGACAACACTGCGCTTTTTATTGGATCTTGTTTCCAGTACATTTTCATTGCTCTTATTCTGTCGGTTGGGCCGCCATATCGGCAGCCAATCAACAAGAACGGGCCGTTTTTGTTCACTGTGGCCTTAACAACTCTGTTCACACTAACGCTTCTGTTTATGGTCGATCCTGACTCACCCTTCGGTAGGCACATGCAGTTGTCGTATCTGTCTCTGTCGTTCAAGGGCTGGCTGCTGGTGATTCTGGCGCTGAACATGGCGATCTCGACAATGTCCGAGCGCCAAGTCTTCCCGTTGCTGAGTGGATTGTTGGTATCGATCAAGCGGCTGTTTGGGGTTGCCAAAAAGCGTAGCAGAAAGCGCTACAAGGTGCTACGTCGAGACGCCGTTGCTATGGATGTTTAGTATATACTGTATATTAGTGAATATCATGCTAGAGATCTATATGCTCATGGGAGCCGAGCCGAGCCGCACCGATATTGAACATACCGAACTAAGCTCGAGCGAAGCGAGCAAAAAGAAAAGGCTGCACGCAGTGCGTCTTACCAGAGAAAGGATCCCGCTGCGCTCGGCTTCTTTCAGCTCGCTTCGAATTCGATCGATCGCTCGATATGCTATCACCAAGCTAGCCAAGCCGCACCGCAAGCGCAATTGCAGTAAGCAAGCTGCTTGCACTGCCAGCAGTTGCAGGGTCCACTGGGAGCCGGTGACGTCGTGCGTTTGGACATCGGGGGGCGGGGGCCGGGCTCGGCGTGCTACCCGGGGCGATTGCTGGCCGGGAACCGGGTCCCGAGAGCGGCGTGCGCACTTACTCTGGGTCTCACTATCTATCCGCCTTGTAAGACTGATGATAAAAAATGTAATGACTGATATCGTGTTGCGGTTTATCAGTTGCTGCTTCCTGACATTTAGAAAAACCAAAAATGCTGTCAAGAGCCCCGGCAGAGATACTATTCAACATCAGTGACTATTTGGACCAGAGGTCGAAGAAGAACCTGGCAGTGACATGCAGTCGAATCCACTGCTTGTTAGCGGATCGGGTATGGGATGCGGTATTTTTCGATTTTACGGTGTTCTCAGATGCCAAAAGAGTGGGACGTAAAGATGCTGCGGTAATTGTCAATGCCATCGAACGTGGCGTATTGGATGGGTGGCTGGAAAGCTTGAGAACCATTTGGATCAAGGTGAACAGCAACCCCGACGAGGCGGTATCCAAGCTCGTGGAGATGATTCCCGAGCGATGCGAGCGACTTCGAACGGTGCGTGTACAAGGCACCGTATCGAGATGTCCGGAGAATATCGCTACGATGGTTTCGCAGCTGGAGAGCGAGCGTAGTGTCGATGTCCGGGTGTGTTTAGCAGTGGACACCAATTGGTCCGGTATTCTTAAGACCATGCCAGTGGTGAAGAACCTGACATTGCCATTCCAACGAGCTCGATACGAAAGCGGTTTTTTGCTTCCAGACGGTATCGAAGATTTATCTATTTATTGCCAACGCATTTCTCAAAAAGCATTGACACGGGTGCTGCATGGACTCACCACGCTGAAGAAGCTACGAATCGATACCTATTCGCTCGTGCTAGGCAATATGACATGGTTGCCGCCCAGCGTGTCAGAATTGCGGCTTGACACCAGCGAGATCATTTACGAAGGTAAAGTGCTCGATCGTCAGAGAATGGAAATCCCAAGTGTCACGTCGTTGCATGTGGCACTCCAGAGTCTTGAACCGCTCGAGGATGTCGTGTTTCCCAACTTGCGGCTGCTGAATATCCAGAACGTACCTCAATCATGCGAGGTGTTGCCTACTAGTATGAAGACACGGGAATTGTGGTTTGCTTCTGACGCCTTGGCCAATGAATCTATCCGGGAGAACCACGACGATCGGTTTGAACGCATTTCCCAGCTGGTTATTTATGGAATTGAGCCAGGGTTCCCATTTTTCCAAGCCCTGGACAAGTTCCCCAAGTTGACTCGACTGCATTTGTATATCAGCAGTTCGGACGATATGCGGGAAACAAATGCATTGTTGCAGACAGTATTGCGGTCTCGACCATTGCTGGATGAAATTGTCGTGCATGCTCCCGAATGGACCTATACTCCTAGCGAGATTAGCGTTGTTCCCGATAAGAAGCTGTCGCTAGTCGAAAAGTCGTCCTTCTTGGCATCGCTGGACAGCGACGACGAGAGCGATCTGTTTGGCGGGCCGTCCTTCTGGATTGAGGAGGTGCTAACGCAGCTATAGATATTGTATCGCATTTGCATTTTTATATATGCTTGGAATCATCAGACTAACCAGGGCGGTCCAGATTCGTCGCACCGGCAGTCAACATACCGAGCTGAACTCGAGCGAAGCGAGCAAACAAAAAGGGCCGAGCGCAGCGGGTCTTGAGAGAAGAGGAATATCATGAGAGAGGGACAAGGCATTTTTTATGTATGTTTAGTTTTATTTATAAGAGCATGTCTGCATTTGATCCTTTGTGCCTGATAAGAGCCGCACGACCTGCGTGCGCCTTGGGAGTAAAATTTTAACATCGTCAATTAGACTCTGAAACATCCGCCTGGGGCTGTCGATCATACTGAGTGCACAAACCTTGCCCAGTTGATCGAGCGAACACCATCCGACGATTCAGCGACACAAGAGGAACTGAGCACTGCATCCAGAGGTGCATTCTTGCAGGCTCGTGACAGTTTTTATCTGATGACGGCCGATGCGGAATCACCATGCGGCTCAACTGACCGAAACGTTCCATACGTAGATCGATCGAACTTATAAGTAGCATGGTCAGATCTGACACAGGGGTTCAACCAATAGCATCGAACCTTTCTGGAATACCCATGTCCAATTTGAGCTAAGATAAGCCTCGGTATCTCCCTGCTCGTTCGACCGAAGAATCCGGCTTAGAAAAATATGCGGGATTTGGCCAATACCGCCAAGTGTGGCCGATGCATCTAATGCGATCGGGTCGGTGGGTCGGCGGGTCGGAGCTTCGATCCCACGGACACCCGTCTTGATCCGTAATGACTGCATACAGGTTGGCTTTAATCTTTCCAGTAACCCCAAATGTTTCAAGTGATAATCTCTTGATTTGACCATATATCAATGTCCAGTCATACATGTTTTGGACATAAGAAGTGGCTCGGTGGCGGCGCCGCGACTGGAGCTGCGGTGATTGCCCACTCCGATCGGGGCAGATCCCGGCCCTCCTGTCAACCCAAGCTGTCTCCGGCATCTACGGGTGGGTCTGAAGTATGATGGAGCACATGCCTGCCCCCTTAATTGGATTTTGCGATCTGTGAACCAGCCAGTAAGCCAAGGAGTCACAATCCGGTACCTCTATCACGGGCCTGCGATGTTTCAATCTATAGTATACCTTTTCTGGTGGTCCAAGGCTCTATCTTCGGGCTGTCCGGGAACCTTTGCATGTCGATGCATAGTGCAATAACTCGGGATACCGACCCCTCCACCCACTGATCATTGATCCACTTGTCCATCGCCAGCTATAGATGACAATGAGGGCCCAAAAGGGAAACACGAAATGAAGTGGCACATGCAATGCAGGGAGGGGGGTGGCAATGGCACATGGAGGGACTACCAACATGACTCCTGTACTGGTTGAATCCTTCCGAAATAGAGATATACCGGATCGTAGGGTTCTTTCTTTAATATTATTATGCAATCTATAGATGTATATAATAGCAAGGTTCCCCAGGGGTCCCAAAATCTGTTTCTTTCTGCCTCCTCTTCCCTTTTCTTCTCATTGGCTGTTGACGATAAAGTGCCAAGTAAATTGTCTTCTTCAAGCATCTTCGAACTCGTTGAAGTGGCTCTCACTTCTATAATTACCTTAACCGCAATATTTTTTTTTTTTTTTGCCAAGCCAAGTCATACCAGAAACAGCATATTTTTTTTTTGGTTTTTGCCTAAGACCGGTACACCACATCATTCTGAAACAGAATCCGGAACCGGGCTACCAGCAGAACAAACCATATAAAGGACCGGTCAGCACACTTCAAGGTTTTTTTTTGGAAGCACGCTCAAGATTGGACAAGATATAGATAAAAAAACAGTGTGGGTTCCTGAATCTGATCGATCAGCTGTCCTATTCACACTAACCATACACAATGGCAACGACAATGACCACTACGGTGGTAGATTACCACACTCAAGCATCCCTATCTACCCGATCCAGAGCCAGCACAAGCGCATCACGAATAACACGTCCAGAACGAGCGGTTTCGTCATCGACGGTGGTTTCAACAGCAAGTACACCTGAAAAGCGACGCAATCGAATCAAACTCACCTCTGATCCAAACGCAGCCATCGAATCATACTATTTTGCACGAAGCTTCAAGAGCAAAGAAATAAGTCTTCAAATCCAACGACTACATAAACTTTCGCATTCCGAACCCGTTTTCGACATTATTAAACAAACCCGCAAATCAAAAGCTCGCCAATCAATCAGCGTGGCTCGGTCCAGCAGCCTTCACAACAACAGCGTTAGCTCGGAAAACAGCAATACTTATGAACAGCAACTCCTCTATGACGGTACGCATGCGCCGGTGGCTAGTCGCGACTCGCCAATATTCTCAGCATATCATTACGACGCCGCGGACGGCGAGAACGAAGTGGCTCAGTTTTCAGCCGCAGGGGTTTATTTCTTACCAGCAGCAACTCCAGTGTTGCTGCCAGATATGTCGATGCGAGCATCCAGAGCAATGAGCACTGCTTTGGCGTCTGCGGCTAATGGTGGAACCTGCTCGCCTCTCTCAGCCGCAGAGCGGCGCTCCAGCTATCATTCTGCCACCGCTCAACCCAATCCGCTTACCGAGGAGGCTATGACCGAGATTTTCTTTGGACAGCCAGTCACCTGGATTCTGGTTCCCGATGGATCAGGATACAAGGTGATTGATCAAAGCACCAACGTAGCAATCGGCAAATGGGCCCCCAAGAAGCCCTCGTCGTCGGGCCTGCATCCCACGAGCAGCCCCTCCAACCTGACTTCAACAACGCCGCAGGCGTTTTTGAAGAAATCCGAACAGCAATGGTGCTTTGTTTCGAAATACCAAGTATTAGCGGTGATGGAAAATGGTAACCTACGAATCATGAATATACCAGACAATTGTCAGCATGTCGACGATGTAACACGTCGGGTTCGTCGCAGATATCAAAACAAGCTCCTGAAAAATCACGAGCCGCAGTACCAACCAACTACTCGGCCACGACGAAGCAGCAGCTCGTCATCCGTTCGATCTGCTTCACCAAGCGGAACCAGCTTGGCCCCATCCAAAACCGCCAAACTCCGACAAAGCATCAGTTCGCTGACTGCTATTCGACGATCGCATTCTTCCAATTGCATCCCCACCTTGAACTCGTCTCCCTCGACTAACAACTATCGAGCGCGGTTTGTTGATGGCATTCTGTACACTTCGTTGGCATTGTTGCTCACGCTTGACGGAAATGACGAGTCTACCACCACCAGCGCCGAGTCTACTCCGTCTTCGGGTTCTTCGAAACCTTCTCCAGCTACCGTCACGACCGCCCCAGCTGCAGAACTCAAACGAAGCAAAACTCGCAAGTCCTTCTCGGGACTAATGTCTGGTCTAAAGGGCATATTTAATAGCAAATCCGCTAAAAAGCATCATGTATCATAGAATGTTAATAATTTAAATGCATCTCTCTCTCTAGCCAAGCAGATCATCCAGCCACGCTTGGGTCTGTTTGTCGGTTACATGATCCGGCTCAGATGTCGAGGACCCAGGCATTGGATCATCACGATCATCGATGTCAAGCTGATCGATATCGTCCAGAAACTTGTCAATGTCTTCATCTTTATGCTCAGTATGCAGCTGCTTGTTGCCCCCGCCAAACCGTCGTTTCACGTCCTGGTAAAACTTGGATCGGTCGATTTCTTGTTGAATGCGCTGATACTCTTCCGGATTGTCATGTTGTAGCACCTTCGTCTTTTTCTTCAGCACATCCAGATCGGACTTGGAAGTGGCTCGATGTTGTCTTATTATCTTCTCCTGTTCTTCATCCTCGGAATATTCGTCCGGAGGCAGATAATAATCCGGCCGTAGATCGTTACTATGTTCGTTGACTCGCTGTATTGCCGCCTGTCGTAATGTATGGTCTTTTTCCCCTCCACCATCTTGGTCTTCAGCTTCCTGTGGCCCTTCAACATCACCGCCATCTTCACCCTCATCAAGCGCTAGCATGGCGTTGACCTCTCGTTTAGCCTCATCGTCCGAATCGGAGCCTTCCTGTTGGTACCGCCACAGATTGCCCTGAAGCTTTTTGGCCTTCCAGTCATCCTGATTCGACTTTGCCGGCCGGTCAGGGACAATGCCATGCTTTTTGTTGTATTGCCGGGTCGCTTTCCGATCCCATTTACTGTTATGCAGCACCATTGGTTTGGTTGAGGATCAGTTTTATGGTGGTGATGTTGAAACTTTCACCCGGTGCCGCGTCGGTCCGTCCGCCCTGCCTGCAGCCACAGTCACACTCTCACAAAATGATTGTGGGCCGGGTTCTCCTCTATGAAGGTAAGAATGTACTTAAGATCGCATATATAGCGAGCGGAAAAAAAGAGTTGCTTTTGCTGTGTCGGTTCGACAATGCGATGCACACGGGTCCGGTGAGCCGCTCTATCTAGCCTGACGAATCGTATTTCTGATCCATCTAAAACTGCTATGATACTGTGCACAGTCGGCTCTCAGAGCTCGGCCTGCGCTGCACCACATCACACAGTGCAGGTTCAGCCGCATATATGGCATCTGAGCATTACATTCCGAGTCTTCCTAAATGATTATCATGATCACATGCATAAATTGATCAAGATCTCTAACCCAATATTTGACGAAATACCAATAGTCTGCAACCAATCGCTGCTGCATTCCACACTTGCGGCACCGCTTACCCTACCTGATCGGTCGCCGGGGCAACCCGGCCCATCCCGCAGTCGCCCCGCTCTGCAGTTCCCAAATGCGTCATTCCACACACTTCTTTTTGCCTGACGCTTCACAGCTCACATTCACTGAACATCGACATATAACACTGTTGATATAACATCTGTCCGTCATAAATCAGATAAACTCGCCAAGCGCCAAACAGGTTACCTTAATTACACGGCTTGACTGCAATTTTGTTTTCCTTGTCGACAGACTTTATCGGTTATAGATGACAACACCTTTGGTACTCTCTCAAACAACCTCCAACTTAGCAAACATTTCTCTACTATCGACATGGAAGAAAAAAATAAAGCAACCTCTGTGATCACCAATCCGGCTATTGTAAAGTCGGCTTTGGGGCCAAAGGTCAACGACAACGTGCCGAAGAACGGCAGCCCAAGACGAAAGACCAAATCAACAACCACAACTCAAGACGCAATCAACGTGGCCAGCGGCAAAAAGTCCGAGAATCAGCAGAAGAAGAGCAAGAAGAAGAATGCTGCCGACGGGTCACGACCAAAGAGCGAAGGTTCCAATAAGCAGCAATCCGACAAGACTACTGCGCCAAAGAGCGCTGATGCAGTAACCAAATCGCCCCGAAAGTCCTCTCCAACTCCACCTCCAACGACTCCAAAGAAAGCTACTAACGATGCTGATGACTTGAAGTCGATACTCTATCCGGATTTGTTCGGTCCAGGTGCCAACAGCACCAACACCAACAACCAACAACAGCAGCCAAAAAAGAAGAACAACAACCCAAAGAACAGTACACCTCGAGCCAACAAGATTGCCAACGCTCCAGACTTTACTCCAAATGGGTCCAGATTTGCAGGTTCGTCGTTCTCTTCATCATCTCCAGCCCCATCTGCATTGCCCAAGCCAAGTTTCAAGCTTAAATCGGCCGACCAGTCGTCAACATCATCCACTCCGCCGTCGTCTGCAGGGTCACTGTTTGACCAATTTATGCTTGCTGATCGTCAAGAACGTAAAGCCAAAGCAGCTTCTACTGCTACACCTTCAAGACCTTCATCAGCTGCTTCATCCACTCAGGTTGGTTATTAGTGTTTTTTTGCCGGTGGTATTTTTATTTTTTTTTCCACCGGTTTTTTTTTAATATTTATAACCATATATTTATTCACAGGGTGCTGATTGCGTGAAAAAAATGGATTCATTCATATACATATATATTTATTTAAACAGTCAATTCATAAGCATGCTTGATTAGTCGACCCAATTGTTCAAATCGAACCGTCTCCGAAGTGATCACTGGCTTTGCGTCGTTATCCTTATTCAATGGCACAGCCACAGATTCTCCGTTCTTGACAAACTGCCACTGCAAGGTGGTTTCCACCCAGGTCTTGAATTTGGATTCCGAGCCAATGTTGACCCATTCTTTGAACACCGAAGTGGCAATCTGTTTACATGATACCGACACAGTCTTGGCGATAGACAATCGCAAATCGTCTTCGAATCCAGCAACATCTGCCACCAAATCGGCATATGAATCGTCTGATTCAAACTTCCCCCAGAACTCCGAGTATTTGCATCCGTCCAACAGTCGATACAGGTCAAACAGCTTGTCGACCTGTTCTCGCAATGGAGATTCTTCAGCGCTTGTGACATGGGCCGGCAACAAGTGCATACAGGTGGTGAAGTCGGCAGTATAGAATCGCACCAATGCCTTGGTCAAGATCATGATTATAACGTCGTCTTTGGATGAACTGATGTTGAATTGGTACAGCTTGAGTAGAGCCAAGTTGGCGGCGATGTCGGTGGTTCCTTCACTGCATTGTTGATTGACGTAATCTTGCAACACCTTGATATTTCCGGCATTGTATCGATCTAGTGATGACAAGATTTGGTCCACACTTTCAGGTCGTGAAGGCGTGCTGGCCACAAGTGTATTCTCCATTTTTATAGTGTGGTTGATGAAAAATTGAGTGTGTGGTGTGTGCGTGTATCTTTTTTTTTATCGTTTTGTTACCCGGGGGTTTCCCTCCGCTACACCCAATCAAAAGGAACAGAGACCGAAAAATTCACCACCACCAAACACCATCACCAACTAAGATATATACAATGGCTGGACACGCCAAATACAATGCAGGGCCGGGCCCAGTGCCTTTCCCAAAGATTCCAGTTGGCCAACGATGGACCGCCAAATTGCTCGGTGGCGCCATGTTTTTTTGGATCTTGTACAGAGCCCGAGAGGTATGATTTACGGAGGAGCGGGCATTGACTAACCAGATATTACAGGACGGACCGGTATTACTCGGCTGGAGACATCCATGGGAGCATGGTGGACATGGTCACGATGACCACAAGGAAGAAAAGCATTAATGTACTTTTGTTTATATGAAGATACAACCATTATGAAAATTACCCGACCCTGTTGCCAAGGAGAAAAACAATAAAACCCATAATCCAAAAAACAGAAAACATGCAATGCCATGCTAAGTGGGATCGTAGATGTGGAACCCTGGATGGAAATGCAATATCGCGTAATATAGAGTGTGTGCCGGTCAACAGCCGCACGGTTTGGAAGTGACCAAGCTACACTATCACAGCTTGATCTTGGTGGTCTGCAATTGAGGAAAATTGGAATCGTCCAAGTTCAAGTAATTCCTATGCTTTCGTGATGTTGAGGATGGTGGAGATGTCTTGTTTGGCTTTTCGTCTCCTCGCATGGCATTGCATGCCACTGCAGCCCAGCTGCTAGGTTTTCGAGGTTTTTCCACTTCGCCGGTCGTAGATTTATTTTCTAAGTTGTCCATTTTCTCGTCTGGGGGCATATCCGCCCAGCTTGTATCGGAGAGAGACAATGACACAGAACCAGCAGAGCCATTCTGCTGCATAGGCCGGTCAGAGATGTCAGTGTCTTTGGTTCGTTCGGTGGTAGTCTCTTCACTTGTTGTTGCAGTGGAAGCAGACTCGGCTTCGGATGATACCGACATTTCATGCTCAGTCTGTGTGGCCAATGATGCTGGTGTTTGCGGATGGCTCTGCTGCGGCGACGTTGGTGGTGATGGGGGCTGTGGACAACTATTCCACGACAAGGCTGGTGACTTTGGCGATGAAATTGGCGCCCATGGCGAAGTCACCGCCGGCAATTCCATGATTGGCATTGGTATCGGCATCGGTGGTGCTGCTGGGAATGTGTAATACATCCAGGAACCGTCGTTTAATTGGTCCAAGTGCGGCTCGTTATCGTATCGTGGGGCTGGGATGAATGGGTCAAACTGCGGTGGTGGTGGTAGTGGTACTTGCAGTGATGGGGATGCAATTGCTGGTTTAAAAGAGCCGTAATTGGTTGCCATGTTGTGCCGGGCTTGTGCTATTTGAGCTACCAAATATGGGTCTGATTTGAAAGGCGCCGCTCCAAAATCGAACAACGAATTCTGCTGATGTTTGCGGACCTTTTGTTCTTCTTTCTGGCGAGTGGCTGCTGGTGCCCGGATGCTGATATGCTGCTGATCAGGAGGGAGCTGGGCACGGATCAATCGATCGGCGGCTGGCTCTGTAGGTGGAATCTTGATGTCGACCATTTTGTGGATAGAGTATGGGGTGTGAGGATGACGGTGGTGAAGAGGAAGGAATACTGGGGATTGCACGATATTTTATACTACTCAGGCAGTGCTAATGATACCTATTTGAGATACCATACAGCGCAACATTAGGTCGATTATCGCTGTCGCGAGGAAATGGCTATTTACCATACATCTATGATATTCCGCGGTACATCACATCCAAAGTCTTGGAGGTAACATTCTGGACCGGCGCCATATATGTCGATCTGGTGATATCGGAGCTATGCGCCGCAGTTGCCGCATCGGGCATCGGCAGGGGACCCTGCGAGCCGCGCAACCTGGGTTCAAAAAAAAGAATAATATACATTGCATCTAGATTTAGACAAAGGCTACGCCACCAAAAGCTGACTCTGACGCTGCTCCTGTCGCTCCCGCTTCAACCGAGCACGCCGCTCGGTCAGCGTCTCCTGGTCCTGCACTTGCTGCTGCTTCTTCTGCTCCTTGAGCCGCATTCGGCGTGCCATGAGCGACTCGTTAGGGTCGGCATCGTCCTGCGGAACTGACATCATGGAAACACTGGAAGGTTGCTGCTGGTCAAGTATGGCGGCCAGGTTGCCCCGTGACAATCTCGACATTTGAGAATAGTTGACCTGATCGTTGTAATCCCGAGTAGCAATCTGCTGCAGCTGCATCAATGACCGCGAATGGCGAATGTCGAGAGGGTGCCGCGACATCCGCTTGCTGTTCTCCATCTCATTGTTCTCCAGAGAGGATTCTTCCTTCACCAGCCTGGACCGGGCCTTGCGACCAGCCTTTCGCAACTCCAGCTCTTCAATCAGCGACTTTGGTTCATGAGCAGGGCCGGGCAAAACACCAGAGTTGGCTCCCATAGACATGAAATGGTTGGCCGAGTTTTCCAATGCCGCGGCATTGTAATGGGTGAACGCCAAATGATCCATGTTCTTGACTGCGGACTCTCTTTCTTCTTCGTCAGCATCTGCTCCCACGGCATCCATCCCATCATCAGAAGAGTCTTCATCCAAATATGCTGGAGTCTTCTTCTTGAACAAACCTCGCTTCTTTTTCTTTTTCTTGGACTTGCTCTTGTTCGGTAGTGGCTTGGTATCCCCCACCTGACCGTCCAAGTTACGCTCCTCGTCATCGCTCTCAATCGTGGCTCGTCCAGAATCCATCGACAAGGCTGGTGAGGCCGAACGGTTGCCTCCCGCACCACCAAAGTCAGAATCGTAGTTAGTAGTAAAATCATCATCATAAATAGACTCGTTGGCACCAGGTACACTCGAATATACACTGTTACGAGAGTGAATTGGGTACTGCTGACCCATAGACATGACCGAGTCGCGGTCAAACTGACTGGCATTCCAAGTCGGCGGCTGTAGAATAGCCGATGCTCGTCTGGGGTTGAAATGGGACACTTCATGGCTGTGGTTGGACTTTTTCTTTTTGGACAACAGCGGTGGAAGTCGAAGCTGGACTGGAATTGGAGCAGGATAATACACCTTGTTCTCGTAATCTTCACCATCCATTGGAGGCGGGGTTGGCCCGCCATTGAGATTAGAAGGATGAGGATCCAAAATGCTGTGACGACTCATAATTGAGCCCCCAGAAGACCGTCGAGCATGTACACGACTGGTCCGTCGTGAATGCGTCAATCCTGGAGTTCCATAATTACTACCAGAAGCAGCTGGGTCTAATGAAATGTTACCAGCAGATAACGCTGGTGAATGATGAGGTGCAAACGAATATGAATGTTGACGAGAATGTGACAAGTCTGGCCGGTCTTCAACCCCAGCAACAGCAGCGACAGCTGCTGAGGCTGCTGCCGTAGCAGCAACAGATTTCTCCTTTCCAAGGTCAAATTCAGACAATTCAGCATCATTAGCAACCCCTTCATCATCCAGATTGTGGCTTATCACTCGTTGAGGTTTTGGGTGATACAGCGTTGGCTCTTCTACTGCCGGATCTTCCACAGCAGATTCAAGCCCTTCAAACTCTTGCCTGGAAATCTCCAGAACCGAGCTCTTGTCGTCACTGTACACAGATTCATAGTCCCCCCTGATGTCTGTAGACGACGAGTCAACAGCAGCCGCCTTTTCGGACTCAGGCTCATATTCGTACTCATCTTCCAATTCTTTTGGAACAAGCCGAATAGTGCTCCCTGGCTCTATACGTGTGCTGGCTGACCGCGATAGCTTAGAATCGTCTTCAAGATCCATACTTGGTGATTCCACAAACCCTTGGAACTCTCGAATTACCTTTTTGGGGGTTGAAACAACAGAGTCAAAATTGTCATTTGTACTCGGCTCCACCGATCTGCCGCCCGCGAGCGCATCAGCCTCCTTCTCCTCCACGGTGAAACTTTGATCGACATGCTCATGATCACTCGCTATTATCGACTGTTGCACCTGTACAATATCGTCCAAGTACGGATTGTCTTCGTGCTCAACCTCGTGGACATGGTCACCGTCAAACCCTTCAAACACGGGAAGTTCTTCCTGATCACGAGGTGTATAGGTATACACTGATGACGACACAGATGCCTTTTTCGATAATAGCGGCGGAGTCATTAATACCATAGGCTGATTATGGTGGTATTGAGACTGCGTCGACGGGTTCCGGTACAAATTAGCCTGTGCCGTTAACACTGGAGCAAACGATGATGCTCCACCTCCACCGTTGCTGCTGCTGCCGCCTCCTCCTGCAGTCCCCGTACTCAGACTATTTATAGACTCCTCACCAGGAGCAAATTCAAACTCATCTTCATGAGCTATTGATGTTGAACCACTGGTCGCCGTCGAATTGGACGTTTTCCGAATGTTGAATCGTCCCATTGTATTAATTGTATTAGTTGTCGTTGTTGAAGATTCGATCGTAGTTGCAAAACACCCTGACGCACGTACTCACACACCCCCGACCACACTACGCGAGTTCGAGGCGAAACAGCTGTCAAATATTTGATAGCTGAGATCTGTGAAAAATCAATATGTCAAGTGAGAACAAAAAAAAGAATGCAATGCACCTGAAATATAAATAAAGAAAGGATATTTCCTTTGTCAAAAAAGATTTTGGTCGCACAGAATTGCTGCTATCTTTCTTTGCTTGGACAGCCAAAGACCTCAGTCGATTATATTTTTTTGTTTGTTTGTTCCGGTGTGTGATAATTCCTCTTCTGTGCCGGCAAGCCAAATGCCAACAGCCAAGAAGAAGGGAACAGTGGGGGAGCAGCCCAACCCAGCGCTTCTATATCAGGAAACTTGCAACACCGTTCGAGGCAAAGGGACCCAGTGCGATGGTACTGTTGTCTCCGAGGAATGAAATATTGAATCGTTCACCGAGGGTAGAACAAAACAAGAGAAAAAAGTGAATGTCAAGGAGACAAGATTAAACGCCCCTCTTTGAATTTTCGGAGATTCTGGGGGGGCATATGAAAGGGAGATCGAAGACGGACCGACAATTTAGCGCTCAGGGTTCTACGACAGGCAGATAGAAATGGCACGCTTGCAGCAGATAATTCCAAAAAAATAAACCCCGCTCGTACAGTCTCATTCACGGTACGTATCAAAGACCGAGAATATAAAAAAGTTGCTGGTTCTTGATTATTATCATATCGTGAAACTAGTATGGGCCAGTCATAGCGGTTGGGTTCAAGCGCAAAGCTTTCCCCCCTGGATATGGGCGGCGCTGGCGAATAGAGTTTCTGGGCTGGACGTCCTCGCAGCCAGCAAATTGAGTTTTTTTATAGTGAAACCACCCTAATATCGATCTAAAAACATGGATATCACTGGCCTGTGGCAATCGGCGAATTGGCGGTACCAATTGATATCAATTGATATCAATTGATAGACATTGGCATCTACGCGCATGAATAAGCCGTGTGTTCCCTCTGGGCGCAACAAGCCGTTCACACCCATTACGGTGGGGCCGCGGCCCGGACGTTCTGGACTAGAGTTTAGCAACTTGGCCGGCCCGCATAGATGCATATGCATATCGATTTTCATCTTTAACATTCCGCCGAGTGGTAGATTGCTCGTGCATATCACCATCACACTGCTTACATAATGGCGTATAAGGGGTCCAAATTTCACGCCCCATCATGAGCCTCACAACACCAACCCTTTTTAATTATAAGATTCATTACTATTTTGTCTATAAACCATGAAAATAAAGACCTATGCCTTGCCTCAATACAAGACATCATAAAAAAACATGCCCATTACAACACAATTTTCTTGGCCAAGTGCTTCTTATAATCAAGAATTGAGCTGTTCCATCGAGTGGCAGTCTTGTTTTCACAAACATAGATATCCTTGGCAATCTTATCCAAAAGACGGAAATCGTGAGAAACAACAACAACACCACCATCAAACGAGTTGATAGCATCGGCCAACGAGTCAATGGTTGGAATATCCAAACCGTTAGTAGGTTCGTCCAACAAGATCATGTTTGGAGCTTCAATAGCCAACAATGCAAACACAACTCGAGATCGTTGACCTTCCGACAAGGTACCCATCAATGCAGTTTGGCCCTCACCAGTAAGACCATATCGGCCCAATTGCTGTCGCCAGTATTGGAAATCTTGGGAAACATTTGGGAATCGGTCTCGGACAAATTCCAAAGAACTCTTGGTCAAATCAAGTTGATCAGCAGAATGTTGACTGTAAACACCAATCTTCAAGTGAGTATGTCGAGACACTCGACCACCAGTTGGAATCAAGGCACCAGTCATAAGCTTCAACAAGGTTGATTTACCAACACCATTTGGACCCACCAAAGCAACTCGAGAATCCATATCAACACCGAAATTCAAGTCTTGATACAAATTGTCTTCAGCATTACCAGAATATGAGAAACTGACATCGTCAAACGACAGAACTGGTGGTGGAAGCTTTTCAACACTTGGGAATGTGAACGAGAACACCTTATCTGGAACAACCTTTTCGATCAACCCATCAGCTTCCATCTTGTCCAAAATCTTTTGTCGAGATTTGGCTTGTCGAACCAAATTGGCATAAGTACCGGCAGAAGCAATGAATTTCTTGATATGAGCAATTTCTTCCTGCTGCTTTAGATATTGCTTCGTTTGATTGGTTTCCTGTTCAGATCGAGTCTTGATGTACGATTCGTAGTTACCACCGTACAACATCAACTTTTGCATTCGCATATCGATCATATTGGTACAAACACCGTTCAAGAAATCCATTGAGTGAGAAACCAACACCAAAGTTCGATCCCATCGCTTCATGTACTCCTCCAACCACACACAGGCTTCCAGATCCAAATGGGCAGTAGGGTCATCAAGCAACAACAAAGTTGGCTTAACAAACAATGCCTTGGCCAACGCAACTCGCATTTTCCAACCACCAGACATATCCTTGGTCTTCTTCTTGATGGTCACGGAGTTGAAACCCAAACCAGTCAAGATGATAGCAGCTCGAGATTCAAAAGTAGATGGATCCAATTCGTCGATTCGCTCGTACAGATCCTCAAGCTGAGGAGCTTCTGGACCTTCTTCTTCCAAAATCTTTTCAACCAGCCCTTCCATTCGGGCCAATTCACTCTCAGCCTCATTGACAACCCATTCCAATGCACTGAATTCAGATGGTTCGGCTGGCTCGTTAAGCAAATAAATATCAATAGATTCAGGAATTGGAAATTCTCGAGCCTCAATAGACTTCAACATTGTGGACTTACCACAACCGTTTTCACCCAAAAGACCATATCGTCGACCGAAATTGAGTTCCAAGGTGGTGTCTTGAATCAACACTTTACCGTGGAAAACTAATGATACCGCATCAATCTTCACATCCCGCGAGGTTTCCAGAGAACTCAACACACCGGTCGTAACTCGATCCGAAATACCATGCTTGTCTTCTTGCAACTTTAGCTTTGCCATTTTTTCAGCAGTCCGGGCATCGTCTGGAGTGCCTTCGGCCACTGGAATTGGGGTGGAGGTTCCCGAGGTGTCCCCAGACTGTCCGCCCTTCTTAGCCTCCTTTTCGGCTCGCTTTGCGTCTCTCTTGGCTTTTGATGCAGAAACCATTGCTTGTAGAACTTATGTGAATGAAAAAAAAAGAATCTACAAAGATGTGGTGAATGTTGCCTTGTTGGATTGCGCGGTACACTTAAAATTTTTAAATTTTTTTTTTTTTCAGGGAGCACCGCCAACAGCCAAAAGTCACGTGTCTATGATGTAAGACTTCGGCGGGTTCCAATCGATCGCATATCTCCAGTCCAATACGAAGCATATCGAGCGTAGCGAGCCAAAAAAACACGCCGGGTGCAGTGGTATCCTCTTCTCTCGTAGGACGCACTGCGTGCAGCTTTTTTTTTTGCTCGCTTCGCTCGAAAGTAGCTCGGTATGATCAAGCCAGGTAAAGCGGCTCATAGATTCAGCACACGTCGCCGGACCGACACTGAGCTACGTTCGAGCGAAGCGAGCAAAAAAAAAAAGCTGCACGCAGTGCGTCCTACGAGAGAAGAGGA
>JAJLUP010000060.1:0-57003 GCA_030564285.1 Blastobotrys parvus
GACTCCTGCCTGCCTCAACCTGCACTATTGACAGCAACAATGGCGACCGTGTCTGCAGCACCACCGAAGTCAAAGAAGGGCAAAAAGCCCAAGAAGATTCACGTATGTTCAATGGATCAAAATGGAAAGAAGCTAATTGTAATTAAAACTAGAGGTCCCAATATATCTGGTTCCTGGGCCATTGCGCAATCGTTGCAACAGCATCGCTTGAGGTGGTGGCATACTGTTTGTTCCAATCTCGAACCACAGTAGCCCGTGTTCTTTACCGACTGGTCTTTTTATTTGCGTTTGTGACATATGGAATGGCATTGAGGCGAAAAATGGGTGGTGGGAGACTTGTGGGCCACAAGCATGAGCGGATTCCAGTGTTCTCGGTATTGCATTTGCCTACTTTTCAATATATGGCTCTTGCCGTGGTTTGGATGCTAAGCAAGCACCATTTGTTGAAATTGACTCCATACTTGGTCTATTCGACCTTGCAAGCTGCAGGCTTTGCATCGGAAAGGTTGATCAAGAACCCAGAAACCAAACAAAAGGTTGACGGATTGTTGGAACACCATGCTCAAAAGCTGGAATGGCTTGTGGCCGAATCGAATGTGGCTCTATTTTTGCGATTGCTATTGGATGTGTTGATGATCCGACGTGGTAGTGGCTTGAGTTTGGTCATCTACATGTTCTACTTCCGTCTTTCAATGAACGAGCCCCACACCAAGCAATTGCTTGGCAAGATCGAAGACAGGGCTGATGCTCTATTATCCAATGAAAAGGTTCCTGCCAAGGTTAGAGAAATCTGGGGAAAACTCAAGTGGTCAATTGATAACCGGGAGGAATACGCATTGACCCCAGAGCAAAAGCGGCTCGAAGATGAACGGAAGGCTGCTGCCCGGGCCAAGGCGCAAAAGGAAGAAGCAGCCATTGAAGAGCTTGAGCTTGAACAAGCTCAAAAGAAAGAGTCGAAAGAGTCCAATGGTCATGTCGGTGACGCCGTTAACGGCGCCATGGACTTTGCCTCGGGCGCTGCTGCTGGTGCTGGCCAGGTCGCCTCGGGAGCGTTCAAGGGAGCCACTGGCGTTGCTTCGGGTGCTTTTAAGGGCGCCAGTGGTGTTGCTTCTGGTGCGGCCAACGGTGTCGGCGGAGTCGCCTCAGGTGCCTTTGGTGGGGCTAAGCATGTCGCCAGCGGTGCCAAAGGACTCTTCCGTGGTAAAAAGAACAAGAGCCATGAACAAGAAGACGGGGTGGAACAGGAATCGTAGATACGCCGAGCTGAAGACTTAATGGTTTTATGGTGGGTGTAAGCTTACAACAGTGATATTTAACTGAAACATGTACAAGAAAGAATTGGATTTTGGACATTTTGCCCTGGTACCTCAGAATACTATAGTGGAAGAGTAAAAAAACATATACAAGCTTACGCATCGGCAGCTTCCTGCTTAAGGGTTTGGAGCCGCACCCATCCATCGGTGTCTTCCCACATTGTCTTGCCCTTTCCAATCAACGATCGGACCGCCGATTTGGCCTTGAACTTCCAATCCGAACACACCACAGAACCTTCGATCCGGCCATCTTGTGGGCCAAAGTTGATGTATGCATCTACCAGGTCTGAGCATGCTTCTACGGCATCGTTCCAATGTTTCTCATCCACGTCGACATGCTGGCTAATGATTCGATAGCTTTTCTCAAAGTTGTCCAGCGCGGCCCATGGCCGTTTGAGCCAAATGTTGACCTTGGCGACTAGTTTCCACAGTCGAAAATCGCTGGTGATCAATGCTGGGATGTCGGTTGTCATCAGTTCGATTGCCGAATTTTGGAAAAAGTCATTTCCAGTGGCCCTTTCCATGCCAACAAGCATCTGGACGACGCGTTCAACCATATCCAGATCAATGGCGTTTTCTCCTTCTTTTGAGCCTCGAATGATCAAGATCTGCTTCAAGCCACGCACAACTTCGGACCATTCGTTCAATTCGGCGGCAACAGTAACGTAGTTTGTCCAAATTCGCCAGTTCCTGGCGTCAGTGGCAGTCTTGACCGCCTGCTTAAGCGCATTAAAAGCCTCCAGCTTCTTGCCGAGTCGCAGAAGCGCAGTAGACATGTTGCTCCATGCTTTTGGATCGTCTTCTTCCAACCCGATGCATCTAGTAAATGCTTCTGCAGCAAGCTCCCATTGTTCAGTTTCCAACCCGGCACACCCATACAAGAACCAGGCGCCGTGGTTCAGCGGGTTGACATATAGAGAGTCGTTCAAGTGCTTGATGGCAAGATCAACATCACGTTGAACATCACGCGGAGGATTGTAGTAATACCGACCAAGAGATCGCTTTGCAGCAGCATACTTGCCAATCTGCCACGACTTTTCCCAGAACTGCGGCTCGACAGCAATATCTCCATACACAGCCCATGCACGAGCATCGTTGGGGAACTTTTCCAAATGGTCTTTGATAATTTCGATGGCCTGAGTCTCCTGACCCACTGCGGCGTAACACAGCGCAGCCTCACTCCACAACTCGAGCCGCTCATAAACTTCCAACGCCGACTTCAACATGCCAAAGGCCATAAACCGTTCAGCCAACTCCATATCGAGTCTCCACTTTGGAAGTGGCAAGATCTGATGGACGTGTCTCATTCGACTAGGAACTGTGCCTTGCTTGTCGTCATCTTGTTTCGGAAGATACGAAGTTGTGTTTTGGCCCAATTCTTCGACCAGAGACTGGATCTGTAACGTGCCTCGTTCCACCGTCTTTGGGGAGTCAGCTTCAAGCAGCGATCGCACCCACAATGCGCGACTGAACAGGCACCAGTTCACACTACCAACTGGCGAGTGGATAATCCGATTCACCATCGCGGTCAGTTCTTCTTGAACAATAGCGTGTTTGAGCGGGTTTGACTGTCGAATCCGTGCCACTCGCAACAACAAAATCGCAGTATCTATGTCATGTAGTGCAGGCTGCTTGTTCGGATCCAAGTCTTTCAACTCCTCATCGATATGTTCCTCCGCCTTGCCGGTGTACGACGGCTGGTTCATCATGAGTTCATGTTCCAGCTCCAACGCACTAGGCATATCAGCTTTGCCAGTATGGCTGGATTCATCCTGAGTGTCGGCACTTCGGGCAATCATCACCAACAGAGTCGCATCTTTGGTCTGGAATTTCGTCCGCTTACCCATGACACCAGTTAGCATAGACTTCAATCCGGTCATTTTCTGCGCCAGATCAAGGTTTTTGTCTGCTTGGGATTCTTGGCCGTACAGCAGCTTGGCTCGGGCCAATTCGCATTGATATCGAACCGTCAATGCTTTTGCTTGTTCTGGCGATGCATCTTTGATGACCTTCAGGAGCATATCATTGTGAAAGTTCGCAAAGATCTTGTCGTGAATCGCCGCCGAGTCATCTGTAAGTGTCGACTGGTGGATCACCAGAGTTCTGCATAACCACCATTGACCATAAACAGTTAGTTCTTCGTCTTCGGCATTGCTGTTGGATGCCACCGTTTCAAAAATGACCTCAGCCAAGAGCAATAGGTATGGCACCGATTGCAGCTTGAAAGAATTCTCACCATCAACCTTCAATGCCTCCACACATTCTGCATCAAACTCTGCAGTAGTCTCCACCGGATGATATTCTAACCTTGGACCGGTGATATTAGCTTGAATGTATAAATGCAACGCAGCAGCACCAGCCAAAAGCAGATCAGACTTGTCCGTTACTGATCGCGTTGCTTGTATCACATTTTCACGGTAATTTTTCGTTTCCACCGAAAACAACCCCCGAATACTCTCTTTGGAGAATATCGTCTTGTATTGCGTATGGTTTTCTCCGTCCTGCCACAGCAACAATTCTCTATGAAGGTCCGTCATGCTTTTTAGAAATATAAGATTGGTAATAGGTGAAATATTGAAATTTTTTTGAAAGTTCCTTGATTACGTAACTTTCCCAACGCTCCCTGCTGTGATGAATCAGCCGCATGCCTGTTCATGCGGGAGCCCGCCCCACTGAGATGAGTGAAACTGGCCATGTCAAAAACAAAAACAATAGCGATCGAGTAAACAAATCATGTCATGGATTGATTTAATAGATCAATTGTTTTGCTGCACGGTCTATCATAATCTGTAGAACAATTGGTTCACAATGGCGTTTTTCAATGCAATGCTCAGCGTGATCGACGCAGACTAAATAATTAATCCTGTTTACGGTTTATGTAGTCTTATCCCTGCGGAGGGTTGGTGGATCCCATGTTTTGCCTTGTTTACCAACTTCCTTCCTCCTCAGAGACATTCAGATAAAAATATAAAAATAAAATCTCCTGTCCCTCACCAGGTTTTATACACCTTTCTACAATCGACACTCACAGATTGAAGATGTGGTTCGGAAAAAGATCCACAAAACGAGCTCGTCTTCGACTCAAAAAGTACCTTGTGGAGGACCAGACGGGGATGCATACCGGCAAAGACCGCCTTTCACAGACGTTTCGCGTTGATTTTGCCAAATTCGGCACAGTTGATCAAGTCAAGTTGGAGTCTGGCTGTATATCCAAGTATACAACGGCCATTGTCAAGGTTTACGATGCTTGCTACTTTCCAGACGGATTTTTAGTGCCGCGATTTGCTCACGAATTGCATGAAAAAGAGTTGTCCACATATAGGGTGCTGGAGGAGCTTCAGGGTGGATGTATACCTAGATTACTGGGTAGTGGTATGCTGGAAGATCCAGAGTTAGATGTCCAAGGGATGTTTTTGCTCATTGAAGATGTCGGATGCGAAACGTTGGATGCGTCAAACTGGGTAGAGTACCGCCAAATCAAGAGCTCGCTACTTGAGATCCATAACCACGGCGTTGCTCATTGCGATGTGAGATTAGAAAACATGGGCAAACGCAGGGGCACTGACCAAGTGGTTTTCTGGGACTTTGGCAGTTCTATGCAGCTCCGGAATTGCGACTTTTCGTACCGTGCCAAAAAGACAGACCTGCGGCGTCTTCACCGGCTTAGCGTTGGAGAGTGAAGGGAAGTAGCAAGCTGTACAGCGACTTGGGCTCGGTTATTCGTAGCGTCGACACCCTTTTGGCCTCTTCTGTTGATCTGCCTTCCAGCGTGAAGAGCCATCTGGATGCGGGAGGTAGAGATACAGCTTTCGTGAAAGGATAAGCAGATCACCACCGTTTTCAAGGACTTGCCAGTCCGCCGGGGATAGCAAAGTCCAATCAAACTGCTGTCTTGTTTAGTTAGCATCTCATTTCCCATACTACTGGGTGAATTCTAGTTGAATGCATCCGGATACAATTGCTCTGCATTGTTATGAGGCTCTTGGCCTAGGTTTGACATGTCTAGCACTAGCATAGGCGCGCCGCGCAGCCTACACCGCCACAAATTTATTTTATATTTTTTTTCATATTCACACACATTAGCATGTCATTCACCAGCCCCCACCACACCAAGATCAAAGAAGGCGATCTCGTCTTGGTATGGCTATCGCGGTCAAATATCAAGCCTCTTCGGCCGAAATCTGGTGAGGTGCTGCAGACACGATACGGTGCATTCCCCCATGATTCCATGATTGGACATCTGTACGGGACACAAATTTCATCGACCACAAACACCGGATATATCCACTTGCTAGCTCCTACGCCTGAGCTCTGGTCGCTATCATTACCTCATAGAACGCAAATCGTTTATACGCCAGATGCCAGTTATATTGTGCAGCGACTGAAAATACGGCCTGGATCAAGAGTTATTGAGTCTGGAACGGGGTCTGGTAGCTTCACGCATGCCATTGCCCGGACGGTTGGCCAAAAAGGGCAGATATTCACATTCGAGTTCCACGAGCCACGGTATCATCAAGCAAAGGAGGAGATTGAAGACCACGGACTGATTAATACAATGATCACACACCGGGATGTGTGCAACGAAGGGTTTGGGATTGACCAGGTCGACCTGCAAGCTACAGCCGTATTCTTGGATTTGCCGTCTCCATGGACAGCTATTCCACACCTAGCCGAGGTAATTGACAACTCAAGAACGGTCAGCATTTGCTGCTTTTCGCCTTGCATTGAACAGGTGGCCAAAACGGTGGAAGCATTGAAAAAAGCCAAATTCCAGCATATCGAAATGGTCGAGGTAGCGGCCCGCAAATGGGAAGGGCGAAGAGAGATGGTTCGAGAGGTCGATGACGCAGTGAAGCGGCTCAGAGATATCAGAAGCAGACGAATTGAAGGCGCAAAGCGACGCACTGAGCGGCTGGAAGACGAGCAGCGAGGTATCAAGCAAGAAACCCCCGATAGAGGTATCAAGCGAGAATCCCCCGATAGCGAAGAAACGTCACGAGAGCAATCACAGCAACCTGACGACAGAAAGCCAAACTACAATCCATTTGGCAAGGGTGAGAAGATCAAAGAAGGCGATGAGCGGTTTGAATGGCACCAAATCTCAAGGGTGGAGCCTGAGATCAAGACTCATACATCCTTTTTGACCTTTGCCGTGCTACCGCCTGCAATGTAATCTTTAAATAGAGCATCTATATTGCATGTATATTAGATATATAGTACCCGCGGAGCCACCTCATACGGCAGAGCTTTTACCCTCAACGTTGGTTCTCATACCATCGCTTGCTTGTATCCGATTTCCAAGGCAACGTTTTCGGGAATAGGTACTGCATCCATATATGTACGCCAATTGAGCTTACAGAAATGGTGGTCCATCGTTTCAACGCTGCCTCGAATCGGTATCCAGCAAGTGTTCAGCTTTGGAAAGCGACGTTTCTTATTCACGGTCCACAAGTCCCGCCCATTGTCTACAAGGTCAATCTGCCTGCAGAGCATTCTATTGCCAGCGTCATCGTACCCTTGGCATATCTCTAGGGATTCAATCAACCGGCAACTCCGGCCAATCGAACGCAATGTTAGAGCATCCATGGTCATACCTTGCACCTCAAGAGACACATATTGTAGCTTCGGTTTATTCCTGAACATATCTTTGAGCACTCGAGTGGTGAAAACATGAATAACTTCAAAACTATAAGGTGGAGAACGCACCTCAATACGTTTTAAATTTGCAAATGTATGGACAAACTCCACCCAGTGCACAGGACGGCAGGAGACGAAGGTGAGCGCCAGGGACGTCAAATGAGGGAACATTTCGTCAGTGTTTCGAATCGATAGCTCAAAATCATTATGCACTTGCGAATTGAAAGAGAGAAGGCCTTTGATGCGACGCAGACACTGAATGTTTTGCTTCCTGCGTTCGTTCAAAGCCTCTTGTTGATGGATACCGAACTGTTTTAGACCCTTGAATGACTCCTCATCACACTGGCACATCACCTCGCTGAAATAGCTTAAAGAAAAGGATGTACTAAAAGTCATTAGAGTCGAGCATCGAGAAAGCTGCTTGACGAGCGGTATAAAGGTTTGACGCCTCACTTGCACATCCTTAACAGCGACAATGTCCCGCGTTCGTAACAGCTCACCCAATAGTTTCAGAGAATTGATCGTGATTCTGAACCCTGATATAGACTGTATATTTGGGCAATGTTCCAAAATCAATTCCAATATTTTAGCACAGAGCGGTCCGTTGAACGTCCCCAGAGTCACCGATCTAAGGCTTGGGCCAAAGAGCGCTGTCAGACAAAGATTAACGTTTAGATAGGAACGAATTTGCTTCGGGATGATGAGATGCTTCAGATTCGCAAAATTTCCATCTTATATATGAGGCCACTGTAATCTCTTACCTCGGAACTGAAACCGATGAGGTTTCAGCTCGAGCTCCTCAATCAATGGTGCACATCTGCGGAGTTGCTCTGGAGACTTGCCTAGCTCCTCAATGGCAAAAACAGTATCGACCTTTCGCCAGAAAGCTCTAGTTGCTTCAACGTTCCAGGCACGACACACTCTCATGCAGGGTAGGAGGGCAGTCTGGATCGTAGCCGGGTCTCCATTGCGCCATGCTTTCCGATCATTCAGCCTATACAACTCCCTGTACGTACGAGACTCATATAGATAGTCGAAAATCATGGCAATAAGCTCGTTTAGGTGCAAAACTTTGTCGGCCATTTTTCTGGATATTAAATATGGACACTTGGTGAAGGTTTGATGGCATAAGTAGGAGAGGATTCTGCGCCGCATCGCTTCGAGGCGGCGGCGGCGCTTGCTCGGCTTTACCTTAGTAGGCTTCTAAATACCTAACCAAGCACTTATAACACAAGCTTCCAGTGGCTTCAAAAATAACAATGTCGATTATTGAGAACAGAAAAAGAAAGAAAAAAATACCTACAAACAACTAGTTATAATTAATTTTAACAAGTTCCATAGATTATATTTAGTCTGTGAGTACTTCCCGGAAAGCCAATTCTGCTTCGGTTCCGACGGTCGCTTTCAATGCGCACATATTTATCAAGAAGGCTACTTATAAATAACAAACACAATATAGAGAGAGCTTTTTCAATATCAGCCCGGATACTTTTATTTCTTGGCTTCTTTGCTCATTTCTCTCTTATATACGAAATTGAGATTTTTTCGCTGACATCCTGAGAAAATGAATTCCACCACATTGGAAAACACTTTGGGATGGCGCTCTGCCAACTACTTTGGGATTGCCGAACTGGTGGGCACCACACTGCTACCTGTTACAAATAGCCGGGGTTCTTTCTATCAAATGCAGAAATACCGCCGATGGTACAGGGATCACTTGACCGCATTTACAAAGTCCGACAAACGTCCGAAGGGTCACCCAGTACGCTTTCATCTTGTTCCTTCTCCGCACTGGATTCAGCGAATGAGAGGACCGAAATTGAACTTGAACATGTGTACTTGCAGTTATGAAGGAAATATAAATCCCGCAGGAGACCGGTTGTAGACTGCTCTCTCTATTTTTGGCTTGTCGTGCATAAAATATCTGTGATCCTCGCTGTTTCCTTTGAAGCCGTACTTTCGTTTCTTCTTCTCGGATTGCAACACGAACAATGCCCTGAATTTCACCGAATGCGAAAATCTTTCATTGCACATATTGTATGGAAGACGGCAATGTCTGCAGTCCGGCTTTGCTTTGGCACATTATGGTGGTGCACCACCACCACCGCATGTAGATCAAAGCCGCTCCATGCTAACGCTTCAAACGGTCCAGGACCTCACAATCATTCTGGCTATCAGATTAAGAAATACAGCAAACAAATAAACCGACTCGGCAAAACGATAATGGCGGAATTGTGCAAAACTGCTACCTACAAAATCGAAATCGAATTTTGAAAATGTAATTACAACGGAGGTAACAATAAAAATAAAAAAAAATTCCCTCACGGGAAGTTCATCTACTGTCGAAACCGGTAATTCATTAATCACACCTTACATAAAAAGCTCTTCTTGAATAGTGGCATGCATGTCTCAAATATATCGCCTAACTCCGCCGCACGCTCTAATCAAATTGAACGAATGATCGTTGCCAAGTTTGCGCCGTTTTCTCGGCCAATCATTGCGGCACTCATAGCTATCTGTCATGGCGGTTCGAAGGAAAATTTTGCCTAGAGCGCGCGTGGGCGCTTCGTCGATCACGGTGACGATCTCGCACCCACTTACCTCGAGCAGGGCGCGCCGTGCACCAGGCTTTTAAATCTTTTTTTTTTTTTAGTTTCTTTCTTCGAACCCTACCAACACAATTTTTTCTTTCTTATAAATTGCCAAGGTTTCTTCACCATCCGTTGGTAATATCTCCATTTCTTTCTTATTATTCTACCAGATAATAAAGGAAAACAAAACGTCCCGTATTTCTATACCGGGCGTACTTTGCAAATCTGATCGACACTATTGAAATTCAACTCAACCCGGTCGAGGGAGTCTACTTCGCACAAGACACTAAGCAACCTCCATAACTCCTCGATACCAGGGCTAACCTCCAAGATATGATTCAAAGTTTTGCATCCAGTTAAATTTGCAAAACGGAGGAGATTAAATTCAATCTACAACTACGAAAAATTAAAGAGAGTACATTCACGCTACTACCACCACCCAAAAAACTTTTATCCAATCATTTTTGAGGTATTTTTACTACAACCATGGACTCCACACGATCTTCTTACGAAGAAAAGACGCACTTCCATACTGGTCATGGCGGCCACGAGCTTCAGGACCACCGAAACCAGCCACATTCGCTGCCCGTTCGACGTGATTCGAATGAGCTTAGGCCAACTCGTACCATTGATTCCGCGCACGGCTCACATGGATCTTATCCCTCTGACACCAACGTGCTAGATGATGTATTGGCAGGAGTCGACGATGAAGATGAGGAGCCAATTTCCAATTTTGGCATTGATCCGATCTTGTCTGGGGCTCGAAGCCGTAGCCGAAGCCGGGGATTTTCTATTTCGACAAGCCGTCCACAGCGATCATTGAGCCAATCTTCGTGTGCGGTGAGTGAGCATTCGGTTGATTCTTCAAACAGTGCCAAAAACGTTGAAGGGATTTTGCTCAATAGAAAAGGGTCGCAACGAAAGTCGACTGATGAAGCTCGTCGACGACGGTTGACTCGAACATCAATCATGTCCAAACCAGGTGAGGAATCTACTGGATCTCGGCTTAGCTTTGGTGACAACAGCAAGAAGGAAGAAGATGATGTGTGCTTCCCTATGGAAAAGGGTGGTGCTTTGCAAACCGGGATCGACTTTGAAGAACTGGACGACTTTTCGTCGCAACATCGGTACGATATTGCGGTGAGCGAACGGAACTACTACAAGCCAGTAGTCACCAATCCGTTGAATCACAGCTATCGGCCATTGGTGCCACAGGGATTCGGCGATCGAACTGATGCTGACAAGACCCCAAGTAATGATTCTAGGCAATGGAAGGGCAAGTACGATGATATCGTCGAGATCAGCAGCGAGACTGATTTGCCAGGGATGATGAAGAATCGCCGAGAAAGCTACACTATGGACCGATATTCGTTCTTTGCGGCTGATGGTTATGAGACTATCCATGCTCCCG
Source organism: Blastobotrys parvus (assembly GCA_030564285.1). NCBI lineage: Eukaryota > Fungi > Ascomycota > Dipodascomycetes > Dipodascales > Trichomonascaceae > Blastobotrys > Blastobotrys parvus. The sequence goes on from JAJLUP010000060.1 coordinate 10,953, forward strand.
ATCTCGCGTCGTTGGTAGAAGAGGGCCAATCTTTCAAAGAACTCTTCAACGAGAAGAATGGCACTTGGTGGTTGGATTGTCTTGATCCAACTGATGCCGAAATGCGAGTTATTTCCAAGGCGTTTGGAATCCACCCGTTGACGGCTGAAGATATCAAGATGCAAGAGGCTCGAGAAAAAGTGGAATTGTTCAAGTCATACTACTTTGTTTGTTTCCATACCTTCGATGCTGATAGTGAAAGTGAGGACTTTTTGGACTCCATCAACATGCACATTGTGGTGTTTAAGGAAGGCATTTTGTCGTTCCATTTCAGCCCGCTGCAACACACTGCCAACGTTCGACGACGTATTCGACAGCTTCAAGACTATGTCAATGTGTCGTCAGACTGGATTTGCTATGCGTTGATTGATGATATCACTGATAGTTTTGCACCAATTATACGTGAAATCGAGGTTGAAGCCGATATCATTGAAGATTCGGTGTTTGTTGCTCGGGAAGTCGACTTTGGACCAATGTTGCGTCGAATTGGACTTGCTCGTAAGACAGTAATGTCGTTGATGCGGCTGGTTTTCGGCAAGGCAGACGTGATCAAAATGTTTGCTAAGCGGTGCAACGAACGATGGGATAACGCCCCACGAGGCGAGATTGGGTTGTATCTGGGTGATATTCAGGATCACATTGTCACAATGTACCAGAATTTGTCTGTTTATGAGAAGATTTTCTCTCGGTCTCACGGCAATTACTTGGCTCAACTGCAAGTCGAGTCTGTTCGGTCCAATAACCGAGTTACTCAAGTGCTGGGACGGGTCACCATGGTGGGTACCATTTTGGTGCCATTGAATTTGGTTACAGGGTTGTTCGGTATGAACGTCCGTGTACCAGGAGAACAGGGCAGCAATTTGGGTTGGTTCTTTTCTATTATTGGGGGCATGATTATTGTGGTCGCGGTCTTGTCGTTGGTTGCACGAAAATGGATGGGCGAGGCTGCATCAGATGGCAGTGCTCCCCGAAGTTCAGCTACCAGCATGATTTCCCGGGGATCTAGATTTGCCAAATCTTTGAGCAGACGTGAGGACTAAAATTTTCGTTCGTTTAAATCTAGAATAATTTGCTTTAATGTTTAGATTTCTTTTGCTTCTTAGCTGGTCGTTGTCGCTCGAATAACGAATCCATGTCCTGATCAGTAGGGCCATCTGCGTTCTTAAAAGTATCCTTTCGCCATTCCCGTAGATGCCTTTGCTTGCCGTATTTGCGTCTGTCCTTTTTCTTTTGTTCGGGATCTCGGAATTCGCCCAATTTCTTGAGCCCCACATATGCATTCAAGTCCTTGTCAGATGCGAACAAGATATCACGAGCAGTGAGCCCGTAAGATTCAGGAGATACTTCTCGGTATTTGAACCGTGCAATGGGTGCCTTGACATTGGCTTCGTCGGCAAACTCGTCCAGGTTCTTTTCGACAAACTTTTGTGCAACTTGCTTGATCTTCTGTCGCTCTTCTCTTTCCTCGGCTTTCTGTTTCTTGATTTGTTGCGTCTTACTGAGTTGCTCTTCCTTCTTTTCATCCTCATCTTCAAGGACGTCGTCTTCATGGTCAGACATGTCGAATTCCGGTTTCTTATCCTTTTTGGAATAAAACTCTTCATCAAACACTTGCTTCATCCGTCGGTCCCATTCGTTGGTATCGAAATCACCCTCCAGATCCGCTTCATTAAACAATGCATCACCAGCCGCTTCTTTGAGCTTGGCCAGTTTATCCATGACTTCAGTGGTCTTGGTCTTTCGAACCTTGTTGATTTCCCGTTGATATTTGGACTCTTCTTCACGTTGAATGTCCTTTTTCTTCTCTCGGGCCCGTTGCCGTGTCGACATGTCAGCCCGCCGCATGGTGTCTTGGTTTCGAGCATACGACACAATCTCAGCACCTTGATCGGTTTCGTGACGGAAATTGTACTTGGTTTCATACTGTTCAGCTTGATCAACAAAGTCCGCATCCTCTTCCTCGTCTTCCATGGTTTTCCGCTTTCTCTCTTGTTTGGTTGGAAGCCAAGCCTTGCTTTCCAAAAATGCACTCAAGAACGCAGTCTCGTCTTGGTTATGATCCGGCAACTTGATCTCCGGGATTTCTTGTTGTATCTCCTTTTTCTTGATAAAGTCGTCTGCGTCCTCGTCGCTGTTACCATCATCATCACCATCGTCCATGGCATGCATTTGCTTGATGAGCTCGTCCCGGTCTATAGCTTGCTGAACCGCATATGGCTTCTCACCATCGTCTTCATCATCTTCATCACCAGCCTCACCATTCAACAGTCGCAGTCGATGGTAATCCTTCAATGTCATGGAGTTCTCTTTAGTCTTTTGGTAGAGCTCACCTTCTTGTGGCAGCTCACCAAAAAACCGCTCTTTTGTTTCGAGCAGTTTCTTTGGATCTTCTCGGATTGTCTTCAATACCTTTTCGATCCCTTCGTCAATTTCCTCCGTTAGCAAATCACCATAATCGTCTTCTTCTTCACTACTGGACGAGCTTTCGTCATCGTCGTCTTCAAATTCAACCTGCTTGGACTTGATCCGGTCCATCTGCTCCCGGTTCTTGTTGTGTTCGAACCGCTTGGCATATTCCTCGTCGATTTGCAGCGTGGCATCCTCGCTATCGCTCCCCAAATCCAGCTGCTTCTTTTGGGTTTCTTCTTTCGCCTTTTTGGCGGCACTCTTCTTTCTAGCCATTTTGGTGTGTCGTTAAGAAAAAAAAAAAAAAAGATCAAAATTTGGCGCGGCTCAAGTAGCTAGGGCCAAACGTTGGGACTTGAGCCGACCACAACAATCCCATACGACATAAATGCAGACCGAGTTGACGACGCCCGAACCCATTGTGATATACAAAAGCTCGAGCTTGTACGGTTGATACTATAGTCAGGATTACTAACTTTAATGGACAGTTATTCATCATTCGCTTATGGGCTTCTAGTGGGCCAGTTCACGGTGCTGATCGTGGTGGCCATCTTCATCCGGTTCTTCATCTTTGCCGACCCGCCGCCTCATCGACCGCCGCGCCAACAGCGACAGATCAAGGTACTGCCTGCGGCAACTGCCGGAGTGAACACAATTCTGGAAAAGACGTACTACAATGTGGACAGCCACGCGGCCGAGTCGCTCGATTGGTTCACAGTACTGATTGCCCAGGCACTGGCTCAGGTGCGAGACGAGGCCAAAACAGACGACAATATCTTGAAATCACTTGACAACGTGCTCAATGGAGACTCAATACCGGACTTTGTGGACACTATCAAAGTCACTGAGCTCAACATTGGTGACGATTACCCGATTTTCAGCAACTGCAAGGTCTTCCAAAACAGCGACGAGGCATCGGCCGGACTTGAGGCACAGATAGACGTAGACTTGACCGATACGATAACGCTTGGCATTGAAACGCGGCTACTGCTCAATTTCCCCAAAAGCTTGTTTGCATACCTTCCAGTGTCGCTGACAGTGTCGATTGTGCGGTTCAGCGGGCGGCTCACTGTGTCTCTACGCAAGCAAAAGACCGAAACCGAAGCCGAGGGCCCACAAAACAGAACATATCTAACCTTTTCATTTGCACCAGACTACAGACTAGAATTTCAGGTCAAAAGTTTAGTGGGTGCCAGGTCAAGGCTACAAGACGTGCCCAAAATCGGCCAGGTAGTGGAATCGCGACTGCGTAAATGGTTCACTGATCGATGCGTGGCGCCGCGGTACCAGCAGATTCCACTGCCCAGCTTCTGGCCCCGGTCCAAATTCACCAAGGAGCACAACCAAACGGGTTCGTCTACTGTGCCACTATCGCCACAGTCGCAGCCGTCGCAGTCACATTCGCCACAATCATCACAGCCGCATTCAAAACCAATCATGCGAACCAGGTCAATGGCTGGCGAACGGCCGTCACCTCCTACCCCGGGTGCCCCTGCTTCGTCCTCTACCACCTATTCGCCTGCTATTGTAGTAACAAGCGATCAAGATCTACGCAGGCGAAAGGTCACTTCTGAAATGTAAATCATCATCCGTATATACTAATTGCTAATCATAACCGAGGTGTGCCGTACCACCATCGGATTGCTATGTCCGACAATTGCAGCGAAATGTCCCCGCTGATGACCTTCCACAGCTCGGTTTGCAGCTGCTTGCGCTCCGGAGGCGAGCTTGTTCTGATCAGCGTCGCACAACTCTCCAACTGCTGCAGCAGCTCGCCCGAGCTGTCGCAGTAAGGCAGAGTATTGAGAAGCAAGCTCACCATTGCTACGCGCGGCGTCTTTTCGTCGTCGCCGTCTGGGGCGGCCGCCGCAGGAGGCGTGGTCTGGCATTTGAAATACAATCGCTCGCGGACAAGCCGCGCCATGCCCGGGTTCGCGGCACGGTAAGCCGGCGAAGTCACCGCATTAACCAGCGTGTTGATCGCTAGTGTCAGCTGTGTCTGCGACAAAATGTCTGGAAACAGGTCGAGTGAGGTGTCCAGGTAGTCCAACACGAGCGCATCAACGTGGTGCCCGGAGTCTGCGACTGCGCCCTTGTCAGCATGTAGACTTTGTTCAGCCACGATCGATGATAGATATGCGAGAATCACGGAATGTGCTGATTCTAGTACCGGCTGGATATATTCGTAGTCCTCGATCTTTGGCGCAAGGAACTCGCGTGCAATCGGAAGAATGATGTTCTGGACAGTAGTGCCAGGCACAAACTTGACAATCTGTTCAAACACATCCAACATGTACACCAACTTTCCTCGCTGCACCACATGACGGAACCCACCAATGTTCACCGAGCCGCCCAAGAACCGGGCCAGGTCGTCTAACACAGGGACATGCGGCGTATGCAATAGCACATCAATGCAGACATAATATACAAAATCAAACGCCGCAAAGCCCGACGTGCTCAGCTGCAACACTACAAAATACACCGGCTGCAGAGTACGGATGATTTTGGCCGCAAAATAGGTGCCATTGATAGCAGCATGGAATCGACTGCGTTTCAGCAGCAGCGTGGAAAAGCCTTGCAGCTGGACACACAATCCAAACAGGCAAAGCTTCAGCACCTGCCATGACTGCTCATTTTCGACATACTCCGTAGCCATTCGTTCGCAAAATAATGCAACGTGGTTCAGCACTTGGTCCAGTGCATCCTGATTGGTCACGTTTTCAATGCATGCCTTGATCATGTATGAGAAGTCACTGAAATGGATATACAATGCACGATTGAGGGGCCGTTTGACAAACCCATATCCAAATCCTTGTTCGGTGTGATAAAGCATGTCGAGTGTTCCCATTAACAACGGTTCATGATGCAATTGTTCAAAATATCTTGGATCCATCGACTGGAACGCCTTGGCAAGACACAGAAACACCAATCCGTTCTTGGGTGGCTGCGTCGCTATACATTGATTCGAAATTTCCACAATCATCTTTTGTGTTTCAATCTGCTGTGACCTATTCAATATTGGCTCCTGTCGGTACTTTGACACCAACAATCCCACCAACACCGGTAATACCCTCCATTGCTCGAGGGCATGTTGATAGCTTTTGCATACAAACAGAACCAGCTCAGCCCAACGATCAGGCCAGATCGTTGGGTCTGTGATCTCCATCTTCCTCACTGCAGCAGCCCTGATCCCTTCGACCAGCTGCAATGTCGACTCCACATCTGGGGTCGGCACTGGCAGTACTGCAATGCTGTGAACAATTTCATTGATCAGTACTGATATGTTGTGCTCATTACGGACTGTGGTCAAAAAATAGACTGCCCGTTGCAGACTCGCTCTTCCTGCTGAACCAGATCTGAGCTCCTTGGCCAGGCCATCCAGCGACGGGGTTATATCTGCCATCAGTGTGGAGAAACAAGTGGGTTGAATTCAGTTGGCCAAAGAGGGGTGCTCACTAGGTGGAGCCGGATATCATCGTCCCAGCGCGCACGGCGGCCGAGCCGAGCGCTTGGTTGACCGGTGGTTTTTCGTGCCCCCCGCCACAGGTGGGACATCCCAGCCAGAAGCTAGATCGAATGATGGGATGGGACTGGTCATTCTTAATACCCTGAATCCAGGGATACTTGGATCAGGCTGGTTGCACAACTCAGAGTGGGAAAACCCAAGGATTGAGTGGGATATCAGTTGCATAGCCACTAAAGGGTTCAGGATCTTCCTCAGACAAAGCCCGGACAAATATGATTCAAAAAAAAAAAAAAAAAAAATTTCAATAGGAAACATGGGATGATGCGCCGTTGAGGGGGGGGGGTTGGGATACGACCTGGCGGGAATCAGGATGCGCCGAATACGGGCCCAGAGGTGTAGACTCTATCGATTGGGAGGGATTTCCCAACTAGACCGCCGCATCGTCTGGCGTTTCGGACTTCGACTAGAGTTAGCGTGCATTAGATCCTCTCATTAGTCCATGAACTACTGGGCAGGGGCGTACTAGCCGCCTGCCTTCCTGCGACGTCTCCTGATTGCAGGCAGCTGGAACAGATCGGGTGTCCGGCTTAATAATATCCCATGGTTGGTGGGATTGATTTTCACGGCTTGCAGATAAAATCAATAAAATAACTTGGTAATCATGGTATCAAGGTATTATAATAATTGATCCTCCGGTTGCTGCTTTGATATGAGTATAAGTGCGGGATATAATAGCCGGGTCCAAGATGCGGATATCGTCTCAAGTCCAACCTTAAGCACCATAAGCTCGGCCAATTGTTAGACGGAATAGGTTAGCCTTGCATCATCAAGCAGTGGATCTCGCAGGAACGTGCATATCGGCGGGTGGGTGCTTCACTGAGCTCCATCAACCCGGACCCGCAACCTATCCCATCATCCCATCCCAGTCTGCCCAATTAATGTCTCGTGTAGCTCGTCCAGACGGACGGACTCTGCGTAGATCTACACGGTGTTACAGACGGGTTCTATATAATTATAACAGATTCCGCCATTTCAAATCGCGTTTCTTCTTCTTCTTCTTCTTCTTCTTCTTTGAACCCCCCACAACCCAACTAAGAAAAAAACTAGATATCTTTTGAACGGAAAACACGGAAAATGACAGTAGAGGTCTGGAAAGAAGCCGTGAAAAAGGCTAGAGAAATGAGGGACGATTCGATGAAGGCGGTGGACAAATTCTTCCCTCCGCCAGCTCAATCTAACCACTGGGGCGAACTTCCATCACCACTTCCAAATAATGTCACCGGCATTCCAAAGACCTTGCTGGACCCGGTCGACTATCAAATTGTGGAAACAGATGCATTGACCCTGGTAAAACAACTCGTTGATAAGAAATATACTGCCGTGCAAGTCGCCGGTGCTTATCTACGTGCCAGTATCATTTCTCATCGTTTGGTCAACTGTGTCACAGAGTTTTTATCCGAACGAGCATACAATCGGGCTGAATATCTTGACGAGTACTTGGAAAAGAACGGCAAGCCGGTGGGGCCATTCCATGGGTTACCCATTAGTGTCAAGGAAATTGTTGGTTTCGGTGGACACACCCAGACCAAGAGCATTACTACCTATGTGGACAATATTGCCGAAAAGGATGCATTGATTTTGACCATTTTGGAGGATGCAGGTGCCAATTTTCATATCCGGACTACTGAGCCTCAGACCTATATGAGTATCGAATCGCACAGTCAGTTGTGGGGCACCACCAACAATCCATTCAACACTGCATTAACACCCGGTGGATCGTCATCTGGTGAAGCTGCCTCGCTAGGGTTGCATTCTTCTATCGTTGGTATCGGCACTGATCTCGCAGGGTCCATTCGATGGCCGGCGGTGATCACCGGCCAATACGGCTTTAAACCCACCGCCAACCGGTTGCCGCAGCAGGGCTTGCTTGCATTCATGGAAGGCTGTGAGGCTATTCCAGCCGCCATTGGGCCCATGACCCGAACTTTGGACACTACCATCCTGTTCACCAAGACTGTCATTGAAGCGCAGCCGTGGAAGCATGACCACATGTTGAACGGCATTCCATGGAACAACGATCCTCTACTAGGCAAGACCAAAGTGAGAATTGGCATTATGAAACACGACGGCGTGGTGATGCCTCATCCGCCTATCCAACGAGCATTGAAAATTGTTGAAGACAAGCTGCGTCAGGCCGGTAAGATTGAAAAGTATGAGATTGAATTGGTTCCGTTTGAAGCTTATGAGCATGAACGAGCATGGACAACAGTTATGGCCTTGTACTACGAAGACGGATGTGAAGATGTGAAACGAGAAATGGCCAAGACTGGTGAGCCGCTGCTACCTCTTTTGGAATGGATAACGACCCAACCTGAGGTCAAAAAGCTGACAATCGAAGAATTGTGGGAGAGAAACCGAGCAAAGCTGCAATATCGAGCTGAATATCAACAGCATTGGAACTCACACAATATTGATGCTTTGATTGCACCAGCTGGTCCAAGTGCAGCTAGTCCACATGGTACAGCCAAATATTGGGCATACAATGCTCATTGGAACTTGTTGGATTATCCATGTGCAGTGTTCCCGGTGACTGCCGTCGACCCTGCCATTGACAAGGCTGACACCACTTATAAGCCAAAGAACGAACAGGACGAGACTAATTACAACTTGTATGATCCAGAGGTTTACCGAGATGCCCCAGTGGGGTTGCAAATAATCGGTCGAAAGACTGACGATGAACAAGTACTTGAGATTCTGCGATTGGTTGACCAAGTGCTATAGTTTAGCTTTTTTAATTAATGTAATGATCACGAACACGTATATGCTATGAATCATCCGCACATCAAAACTTTAAAATTTCTGGTTTCTAGATCTTTGCTCAAATATATAGGTAGCAAACCCTCTCGTGCGGCGGTCGAACTTTAAAACTTCCACCCCCGGCCCCCCCCCCCACATGTACGACTGGATAAAAGATGCGAAAGTAAATAGATTTTTGAGGGGTCATAAATATACATTATCGTAACTACAAGATTCATTTTTATTCTCAAGGCGAGTTCCTTTGCGATCGGGTCGAATAAGACGAAGACCTGGAACTTGAATTCGAGCCCGAGCCCGAAGACAACCGTGTACCTCCCGGTGAACCGGAGCTCCGACGATCAAATTGGCGTCTAATTCCGTGTAATCGTTCAATATTGGCGTCCATTACTCCTAGTTCGGTCCGTAACAGTATGGCTCGCTGCTGGCTTTGCGGATCTAGATGATTAGCCTCGGTCCATGAAATTATGCTAGATTTGTCGCCGACCAGCGGCGAATCTAGATCAAGCCGTTCCAGCAGCTCTTTGAACTTGAACGAACCTCTTTTTGATGCCAACTCTTCTATAAGCCGGAACATGCGACGCTTTTCGAGCTCGAGGCCCTGGATCACCTCATCCACCTCAGCTATGGACTTGTAGTTGGAAAGTGAAGAAGAAGGCATTGTTCGTCTGATTCATAGAGATTGAACAATTCCTTGGAGGCGGATGGTAAGGGTTCTTTATATGTCCAGTTCCAGATGTTCGACCCTGGATCTGACTTTGATAGAAAAAGAAGAAACTTTGCTTATGAAATGAAAATAAAAAAAGAATTATTCCATGGTATTGTTCAACAAGCCAGAAATGCTTTTTCCTATTGTAATATATTAGGAATCGAGGTCTTTCAGAAGGGGGAAGGATAGGAGTGTAGGACTAACAATGGCTGTGATGCGATTGCTTTTTATTATCATTATTTTGTTTTTTGGGGGTTAAAGCATGCAGCACTTTCTATTGTTCTACGTTAGTGGATGATTAAATTGGAAAGGACAGATGTTGATGATGGTGCAGGACGTCAGTCCGGTCGATCGCATGTCAAATGTCAAGCCGGCCAGGTGCGGGCGGCGGCGGGTTCCACAGTGCGCAGTACGGCAGAGGCTCAGCTGCAGCTCCCATTGGCCCGAATCGGATCGACTACGGTTGCTTTTTCTCCTTGACTCGATGGTACCATCCCATTTTGCACTGAGCAGGCTGACTGGATGCAGCTGCATACCCAAAAACAATGACAGCATTGATCGATGGTCCTGGATCCATTCCTATTGCGGAACTCTGGGTACATGCTCCACCATGCAGCTACGGTGTTCTAGAAGAGCTGTCAAGTGTCAACATGGTCTATGGTCCCGGTGAGACCCTTTGAACGTTTGAAAAAAAACCTCTCAGTGCGGGTAGTGAGACAGTGCCGTTCGTAATGAAACCCGCAGTTCAATTTGACAGGCGGACATGTCAATCCTGGATCAGGAAGCCAGCACCGTTCATGTAATATAGAATTGAGCCGGGTTGGTGCAATTGCTTATGACCATAATGTTCCCCCTGGACGGGGGGAGTTGTACGTGTCAATCTGCTTACATAACTAATTATCCATCCAAAATATCCGTGATGCAAGAGTCCCCGTTTGGTCCATCACGATCGAATTGCTTCCGTTCGGAATGGCAGGGTCAGCGGGAATCGAATAATTGCGAGCAAGTGCCTGCTGCTGGTGCGGCCCAACCTAGTGGTAACTTAACAAATCATAGCTTACTTGGTATACGCGGGGCCGAAATAAGCTGCCCCAATATCATTGATCGGCTCTCGGAAAAGCAGATCGCGGGTGGCTAGCTCGATCAATCCAGCTAAATGGGTCGCTATATTGTACCAAGGGTTACATATGAAGCAGCATCGGAAGGAACCAGGGTCTTTGTAAATTACCTATCTTCAATTCGGTGTACACCGACTAGTCATATCAATTGAAGAAAATTTTTCAGTCAGAACCAGTGCTCGATCAACATCCTGTTTCAGAAAAGAATAGATATGTACATGTGGGGGTGCCCACAGGTTCCTGCATCTTTCTAGAGACAATACAACGTGCACCTCTCACTTGAACCAGATTCAGCGTGGCATAGACACTGGTATTGACCCAATTGAACAAATAATCCCAAGACAAGATCGCCGCATCCCAACAAGGAAGTGAGGCTTTGCACATGGTTGTTTTCCACGGATGCAACCACCGACTTCAGGTTTCTTTCGACCGCATGCGTTTTGATAAATATTATTTGATAGTTCAAATATAGATCCATGGTTTGTATCAACCAACCTTAATTAATTGCCCGGCTCTTTTCGGTCTTTAACTTTGCCTCGGCAAGGAAGATGACGTCGGCATTGCGCCCGCAAATGCTCTGACATGTTGACACCTCCTCCAAGTGGAGTTACGATGTGTTTCTTCCGACGGAACCCCTCTCTACCGAGGGTTTACAAAAAAAGATTCTACGTTTAATTTACTCTGTCGATCGATTGAGCCCGCTGCACAAAAGCAAGGTCCAAATAATACGCGGTCGTTGGCAGGCTACAATCTCGCCGAAGATCGGTGGTGTGCGTACGCGTGCGGGTGCGGGTGAGGGAGTGAGGAGAAAAGGCTAAATTCTGAGTCATGGAAGGTTTCGTGCATATGCAAATATTTGTTCCATGCATATGCACGACTGTGCCACTGCAGGCTTCCATAAGCCCTGCGGCACTGCCCGCTAAGCCTCCCTCTATAATTATTTCTCCTCTCCGCATTGGTTATACATGCTCCTGTTCAATTGTGATATTGTGATATTATAATATGGTAATAGATAATACGGAACGATATTTTGAGTTAATCAATGATCGCCTTCATCTTATGATAGGATTCAAACCTGGAATGGCGATGCAAATCAGTGATCAAGGAGGAGGAAGCTCCCTCGGAATGCATATGATTTCCCCGCCCCTACTGAATACGAGCAATTTCCATAATGTTCTGCAATTGAATGCTACGGCAAGATATTAATGCACAGGTACAATATGCATTGATGTCCGTCGCGATCGTGGATGCCACATCTGCAACGCGAATAGCCAGCAGTGTCTCAGAACTTATTGCCATCCAATGATCGCCTATTGTTTTCTAGCAGCTATTGTGTAGTTGAAACATTCCATGCAGCAAACCAGTTTTGACCCCTTCTTTTTTGTTCGTTCCCCGTATAGTGCCGATCTCTTTGTGTTTATTATTGGATCCTGCACCAATAAACAATGCACCAGATCGATATTATGCCTCGTGGATCCAGATGCACTGCAACTCCCTTTCCCCGTTCAATTGAAACAATAGCATTGTCTGGCATCCATGCAAGCCAATTCGGCAGCCTGCATCGTTGGAGTTCAATTCATTGTTCGTTAATCGATCAATGGACTGCTCCTTTGTCTTGGCTGATCGATTGATGCACACTATTACGGATGGAAGTCTCATTGTTTTGCTTCAACCCCGGTCGCGTATCTTCTTCAATGCACCAAATCGGAAACCCATTACTTCTTCAATAATTCCGTCGCGATCAATTACGGTTTACTGTCTCGCGGCATTTGATCACAGACATTAATAATAATAATACGTTTTAGTTATAGGTGGCGGACCAACACAATTGGCATTCTTTAGCGATCCATTCCCAGGGTCCCAGTGAAACCGAGTATATCGAGGTATCCCCTTCTCTCATGATACCGCTACGGTCGGCTCTTTTTTTCAGCTCGCTTCGCTCGATCTTCTGGGTATCATCAGGTTACCTGGAGAGCGGCTCACCCGGGTATAAGCATCGCATCGCCACACCGATACAGAGAGCATTTCGAGTGAAGCGAGCAAAGAAATGCCGAACACACCGAAATCCTTTTCTCTTGTGATGCCGCTACGCTCAGCTTGTTTTTTTGCTCGCTTCGCTCGATATGTTCGGTGTCATCGGGTGGTTAAAGCGGCTTCTCGGACCGCCGCACCGATACTCAGCATTTCAAGCTAAGCTCGAGCGAAGCGAGCAAAAGAAAAGCTGAGCGCAGCGGCACCACAAGAGAAGAAGATCCTGTTACGCTCGAAGTGCCATGCTGAGCCGTAGTAGTGGGGTATGAAATTCATAAATATTACACAATCACGTCCTAAAGCTATCCAGCATTTGGCTGGCAAGAGGTCGATGTTCCTGTCCTTGTGTGGCCTGTTCATCTTGCTGCTGGTCCTCATCGCTCTGATCAGCCTCTTCTCTATATCGTCTTCGTGGAGCTGGTGCTTCTTTCTGTTCCAGATTCAGCAGTCCATAGAACGGTACTCGCCAGTTCTTTCCAGGGGCTATTTCGATATACACAAGACCACCAATCAGCCAACCCAGAGCCGCGCTCACTACCGAGCCCATCGATCCCAGTGCCATCTGGACCGCCACCGCATACATGAAGGTCTTGTCGGACAGTTGCAGTTTGAAATCACCCGGTGATGATATGGGAGTGAGTTGGAACCGGTATACCACGGGAACCATCTGGTGATACAATGCAAGAAGCGCAAAAACAACTGTAGTCTGTCCCGGCGGGATCACATTGAGACGTATAAATGGAGTCAAATGCAAAATGGTGAGTAACACAGGAGTAAAGAACATGCTGTAGAAAAACACCACTGTCAAAAACGACAGATACTTTCGAGACCCCATAAGTCGTTCCAATACTCGAAAATTATAAAATAACAACACGGCCATTAATATCTTTGTCTGGCTTGTAAATCCAAGCTGATTCAACGGTATTCTCCACCATTGGACTGACTTGTGTTAGCTTTGCCCCTTGCACTCATACATACGCCACTCCACCAGGTGGGGCGTGAATGCTAGGTCGAGAAGATATTGCATTTCCATCAGGCTCAAAACCAGTGGTAATATAACAGTAAAATATATTAGCCTTCTGGACACCGGAGTGCCGTCAAAGCCGGCCGCAGTGCTTGCAAACATGGCTGGTGATGTCGTGTTCCCAACCTCCACAAAACAGATCGCGAATCCTTGTAACGAGATCGCAATAACGAAATGGATGACGCCAAGAGCTTCCCACTACATGATGCCGCTCGTGATGGCAAGGCACTACTGGTGAAGAGCTTGCTAAAGGAGGACAAAACTTTGAGTGTTCTGAAAGACGATGATGGCAGAACGCCTTTGTTCTGGGCCGTGTCCATGAACCAAGAGGAATCGGCCAGTGAGATTTTAAAAGTAGCAAAGACGCTTCGCAAGTTTGATATTGATGAAACGGATGAGGCTGGATGGACCCTGTTACACATTGCATCATCTGTGGGCAATTTACGAATTATTGAAGACCAATTAATGCCGCTCGATCCTAATCTAGATGCTCAAACGAATGCCGGTCAAACAGCATTGCATTTCGCTACTTCCAAGGGCCATATTGATGTTGTCCGGTTTTTGATCAATCAGAAAGCAGCAGTTCGAACCAAAGATAACCGTGGTCAGACAGCTTTACATCGTGCGGCAGCCGTTGGGTCGTTGCCAATTGTTAAATTGCTTATCGACGCCAAAGTGGCTATCAACTCATCTGATTCGTCGTCATGGACCCCTTTGCATCATGCCATGGCCGAGGGCCATGGCGATGTTGCCATTGCATTGATCCAAGCAGGAGCAGACTTGGATCGACCCGACTCTGAAGGAAAGTATCCATTTGCAGTAGCCGCAGACGACAAGATTCGCAAATACGTTAAAAGCCATCTCGATTCTGTAAATCAACAGTGAAAATAGAAGGAAGAGTTTACAATTTTGCTATTAGACATTTTTATTCATCAGCATCCGCAAAAGTACAGACATGTTTAAATCCACAATTTTTTTTTTCAACCTAAAAAAACCGGAAAGAAAAAAAACTTGGTGCGCATATACATATACATTTTTCCAAGGCAGCATTTAGACCTTGAAACCTCGAGATCGTCTTCGACCTCTGGCTCGTTCGAACTTTCGGCCAGTGGATTGGATTCGTGGAGCCTTGTGCTTGTGTGGACCCATGCCAAAGTGTCGCACAGCTTCTCGAGAGTTTCGTGGACCTCGCAAGATCAAGGTGTTTTCACCCTTTGGAGATCGTCGAGCGAGTTGGTCCAAAGTGATGCATTCACCACCGGCCTTCACAATTCGAGCTCGAGCAGTGGCAGTGAATCGCAAAGCAGCCACAGTGGCCTTTGGCAATTCAAAGATTCGGTTGTCGTCAGTAACAGTGCCCACAACAACGATGGTCTTGGATTCAGCACCCTTTTGAGTCAAAGCTCGGGAGATTCGAGAAACAGACACTGGTGGTCGGTTGATCTTGGACAAGAAAAGCGACTTCAAGATAACCTTGTTAAACTTGGAGTCGGTTCGTCGAGCGAGGAATCGGTACAACTTGACCAAAAGCGACAAGTACACGTTGTCACTGGCTGGGTTGGTTCGGTGACCAGACTTCTTGTGGTCGGTATCCTTCTTGGAGTCTCTCTCAATAGCCATTGTGTATGTCGACTTTCTGTGGTGAAAGAGTGGTGAGGGAGTAAGTGAAAAAGTCGGGTGTGTCTTTCGGCTGGACGTGAGTATCGCGCGCCTCCCACTGTATTGTTAGCGGTTAGAGTGTTGGTCGTATATTTGGGTATGAGTAGGTCTGGGTCTGGGATTTGATGTGGGTTAATTGTGACTGTGTTTTTCCCAATCCGTGCGCAGGCTGAACGGGGTGACAGGGGAGTTGTATGGTAAATTATGCTAATTAGGATGATGAAGTTGTAGAAGAAAGAAATTATGTGTATGTATGAATTTTTGTCAATTTTATTGCTATGCATGTAATTTACTTGAATTTATTTCTCTCTAGCTAGCAGGAGAACTCACCAAAGGGTTAGCCGTTTGAACGAGGTGATGTTGGGATGTCTAGTGGTTGCATATGCCCAACATCACCACAGTAAGCATCATAGCATATCAACAATGTCAGAACTGTAAGTCCACCAATTGAGGACCAGACATCACAATTAACTAACAAAATTGCGTTCCCAGACCCGACCCGACATTTGTCAATCCCCGAGGTATCCCTCAAGCTCCATTCGTCGAGAATGTCGAGGAGTTTGTTGGTGAACGAGAAAACGTGGAGAACATGCTCAAAAAGTTCCAAGAAATGATCCAGTATGTTGTTTCCTTTGAGTGCGGTTAAACTAACACTATTGGCAGGAAATACCAATACATGGTAAGCCCGCGGAAACGCCACAAGTAAAGCGAACGAACTAACTAACACAATGGCAGGAATCAAGCACAGCGCGACGACTAGCAAACGTAAGCGAGAAGATTCCAGATATGGAAAAGACTCTGGAAATGGTCAAATTCTTGGATGGCAAGAAAGACACCGACGAAAAGATTACCACGAATTACGAATTGAACGATACATTATACGCCAAGGCAGTGATTGCGCCAAGCGACAAGGTGTGCTTGTGGCTCGGAGCCAACGTCATGTTGGAATACACCACCAAGGAAGCCATTGAGCTGTTGGAATCCAAAATCATCACAGCCAAGGAAAGCAAGAAGATCTGTGAAGGAGATTTGGAGTTTTTGCGTGAGAACATCACCACCATGGAAGTCAACACGGCTCGAGTATATAACTGGGATGTCCAAAAACGACGGGAGGAGAAAACTGCCGCTACTACTGGCAAACCATGAGTTTAGCATAATTTTAATATTTTTTTTGTCTTGCATTGCTTAATTACTTTCCGTGTTTATGGTGCCTATCGGGGTTAGGTTGGAGCAAGTGCGGCATCCGATTTCGCGTCGGCGCCGCACACCCAATCTTGCGTTTTTAAGGTTGTTTATTCAATTGTACAATGAGCAGAGATAAATACATTACTTGGAGTTGGTTCGCAAGTCAGAAGCAACGTTCAACAGCAACGAATCGTTGTTCAGCAGCACCTTGTTACCCGATCGCGACAAGATTTGAGCGATTTCCCGGGCAGTGTCGATTCGCTTCAATTCGATATAATCCTTAGACTTTTTGATAGCTTCACCAATCAATTCAGCAGCCTTAGCTTCACCCTGGGCTTTGACGATGAACCCTTGTTTTTCCTGTCGGGCCCGGTCAACAATGAATGCCGCCCGTTGAGCTTCTTGCTGTGCAATTTGCTTGGCTTCAACAGCAGCAGTGAATTCCGGAGAAAAGGTCATATAAGTCAACGACACATCGTCCAGCAACAAGTTGAATTTGGCAGCCCGCTTGACCAAAGAATCTCGGACCAATTTGGACACTCGTTCACGCTGAGTGATCAATTGAGATGCATTAAACTGAGCGACCACTGCTTTCAACACTTCGTTGACAATCGAAGGCAACACACGCTCGTCGTAATCTTGGCCCAAAGTTCGGAAAATGGTTGGCAATGTTTCAATTCGTGGTCGTGACAAAACTCGACATGTAATGTTGACCATTTGCAAATCCTTGGTACCGGTCAATGACGCCACATTTCGTGGCTTGGCTCGAACATCGTAGATAATTGGGGTTTGGAACCATGGAATGGCAATATGCGTACCTTCGTTATAGATCTGAGGTTGGATACCACCGAATCTGGAATACAGAATGGCACGATGACCACCGTCGACGTTGAACAAGGACTGTGATGCTGCGACAGCACCGACACCGAGCAGAATCAATCCACCCATACCGGCAAAGAAACCCTTTGGTGCACTCTGACCTCCCTTGGAAGCCTTTTTAGCTTGCTCTTGCAGCTGACGCGCCAATCGCGCCCATGGATCCCGATTGTTGGACATTTTTGTGGTGGTGGTGTATAGTGGGTGGCGGTTGTGGATATGATGGGGTAATGAAGATTTGCGCTGGCAACCACCGGGGACTCCCAACTGTGGTCGTGAACGCTCGACCGGGGGGAGAAACTCATGCTGGCTAGCATAACGAGCGATCGTTCGATTAGAGCCAAAAAAAAAAAAAAAAAAAAGGATAGCGGAACGGGATCCTCTTCTCTTATGATATCGCTGCGCTCGGCCTTTTTTTCAGCTCGCTTCGCTCGGTCTGTTCTCTGACGGTCGGGCTGAATCGATCATCCGGTGAGCCGCCCGAACTAGCTTCGTGATACCAAGCATAACTAGCGATCGAAGCGAGCAAAAAAAAAGCCGAGCGCAGCGGTATCATGAGAGAAGAAGAACTCGCCGTGCTGGCTTATTTTTTGGCTCGCTTCGCTCGGTTTACTCTCTACCGGTCGGAAGATATGCTGAATTCGATCAGAACTAGCCTGATGATACCAAACACATCGAGCGAAGCGAGCAAAAAAAAAAGCCGAGCGCAGCGATATCATAAGAGAAGAGGATCCCGCTACGCTCGTAGTAGTTCAAGGATCAATGCGGCGTTGGAGTGTGAGGTTGACATCTTCATCATGTTGAGCCGCACAGGGGCGCGCGCCGAATCTACTGGTTCAAAAAGTTGAAAAAGCAGTCACAAATATATTTCCCAAAAGGGAAAAACTCCCAATGGCACCCATTCACACCCACTCACGGTTTTCTTCCACGATTCACCCCAACCCAGCCGACGACACACTAATCACAGCCAAACAATAAAAAATGCCAGGTGTTTCTGTTCGGTATGTGAACTGCTGAAATACTGCATGGATAAAGATAATGTTGAGGACGACGAACGTATATGAGCAACGACCGAATGAGACGGAATATTCGACTTTCATTGTTAACTGTCAGACAGTAGCGACGTCTGAAAATTAGCAACAGCCCCCCGCCCGACAAGGAATCATGCGATCATTGTGAAGAATCCCAGTTTGAAGATACACCGTTCAATCAACATTATCTTTTCAGAGTTACAAAATTGCTAACATCCACCACAGAGACGTTCCAGCTCAAAAATTCATTGAGTCTTACGCTGCTTTCTTGAAGCGACAAGCTAAGCTTGAAGTTCCAGGTTATGTTGAACTTGTGAAGACCTCCTCAGGTCATGAGCTTCCACCACAAGACGCCGAATTGTGGTTCTACATGCGATCTGCCTCCATTGCTCGACACATCTACTTGCACAAGGACATTGGTGTTGGCCGACTTAACAAGCACTACGGTAACACCGTCAACCGAGGTCAACGACCATCCCACCACAAGGATGCCTCCGGCTCTGTGAACCGAAAGGTTTTGCAAGCTTTGGAAAAGATTGGCATTTTGGAACAAGGCAAGAACGGTGGTCGACGAATCTCTGAAAACGGCCAACGAGATTTGGATCGAATTGCTGCCAACACTTTGGACGGTGACGACGAATAAATTAAACGTTTTAATGTAATTATATAGTCCTGTTTGGGATTCAAAAAATGATAAAAATTGGGAACGTACTTGAACTGTGGAATCTGCTGTCAATTGTAAGAATTAAAGTATAAATAATGCGGGTATCTTGATGCATGAGCAGTTATAAATCTATAGTGACTTGTCTTCGGAGTCATTCTGTGACAATTGGCGGAACAGCATCTGTGGCTTGGCTCTATTGGATGTTAGTTATCACTGAAGAACGAGCGTGAGGAACATACCGTGTAAACTGCTTGCTCTTATGGGCTTGGAGCTTGGCCGAGCATGGAGACATCAAGTCATCTGTTGGGGATGCAAATGATTGAGAGCTTTGAGGTTGGGTTAGTATACAGACCAGAATGAAATGATTCTTGAGATCACATACTTCAACTTGCCGAACAATTGTCGATGCAATGGGTTCTTTGGCATTGGGTTGGATTGATGCAACGGCTGGATGTTTTGAGAAGACATGTTTGATGCTTGTTGAATTGAAGAAAGAAAGAAAAAAGTCCAATTATCCAATATCCACTAGATGTAAATGTTATTGAGCAAAAGAGAGAATAATACAAGAAACCTCAACCATTATAAATGTTCACCTCTAGATGGTGCATGTTTATGTTTACCCCAATATGGCAATTGATCGGCCCCATGGCAGCCCGCCCGGCACCCAGGAAAAAGCTAAAACTGCTGATACGCGAATCACCAAGATTATATCAATGCGTCGGTCGATCATTCGTAACGAGCTTCTGTAGTCTTATAATCGGCAATAAGCAGGTCGCACCTGCACATATCTGTCTGATGTCACTGGCTTTGGGCCTTCCTATTAGCCACCAACCACAGTCGGGATGGCGATGGATGCGCACCCCGAAGAAGGCTCAGGAACAACCGGGTCAGTCACCCCGCCGCAAGATAAAAATAACCACCACAAGAACAACGTGGTTTCGGGTGATAGACGCTGACGCTCGCCGCTCTTTCTGATCAATCAATCAATCAATCGACTGTGATCAAACCCTTATTTCTACACCATCAGTCCCTGAATAGATCCTCATCACTAGACGCTATAACTCCACCCGCATTAGTTTGCTTCATACATACACGCACAATCCAAGCGCGCCCCTTGAGCAGTGCATCGTGCGTGCTCCAGTGTACGCTTGCCATTGCTCCACACGTCCACACAGTTCCATTTTCCCCCCTGTGTTGCTGGAGGTGGTGGTGACCTTTTTCCGTTCCGCCTCGCCCATACGTTTCAAACTGCAACTCCTTCTTTCTTCACCACCATTGTCCCTCTGAACCCGTTGTGAAGTGCGGTGCTCCACTCCATCTCTCGTTTTAAAGCCCTGGTAAATTGTTGATATATCACCTACGACCAGTGCTCCATTGTTGAATTCTTTTTTGGCGTTCGTTTGATCAAGGTTTGAGTGGGTTTTTTTTTTGCTTGTTTCTCTGTTACAGTATCATCCTATCAATCTGTTCACCCCTCTCCCCTGGACCTTTTTTTGTTGTTGAACAATCTACCTTCTACAGATCTGGTGAAAGTCAATCAATCTGAAATACCCCTTTCCGTTTATCTTCTCTGCCCTCTACATCAAAAATGGACAACTTTTTCTCATCGGTACAGTCGTTTTTTCATTCGGTCACCACAAACGATCGCTACGCGTCGTTCGAATCACAATACCGATCCAGTCCTAATACCCGCAACCCGGAATCGCATAGCGATGAATTAGGCTACAATCCAACCACCGGGTTGGCATCTAGTCGACCAGACAGCGAAGGATTCTCACGAGTCGGAATTGTTGGCGGTGGGAATTCTTCATCGACATCATTGGATCAACTCAACTCATCCAATAACCCATATCCATCATCTGCATCTCGTCACGGCTCTTCTACAAACTTGGCATCATCCAGTCAGACATCGTTGCAGCGGGTGCCATACACGCCGGGGATGCGATCCCAGCAGCTCAATAATGGCGGTATTCCGTTGCAAGATTACGCAGAAGGGCTGCCGCCGCCACCGGCGCCAGCATTGTCCTGGAAACGATTAGACAAGTGGTTTGATTTGCATTATCCCGAATTGTATGATCAATTGTCAGAGGGTGTGACTTCTGCTGATTTGAACGAATTGGAATCAGATTTGGACTGTACATTACCGTTGGATGTTCGAGATTCGTTCATGTTCCATGATGGTCAAGAATCTGGCGGTCATCCAACCGGCATTATTTTTGGCATTACTTTACTAGACTTGGAAGGCACTGCGGAAGAATGGGGCCATTGGAAGAATACTGCTATTCGAATCAATCGAGCCATGCGACAACAGCAACAGCAGCAACAGCGACGCGTGCCGTCATCTAATGTGGCATCGACAAGTTCAGCACATCCTCCCCCTGGTCCCTCGGGCCCTCCGGGTCCCGGAGGTCCTCGTCGACAATCGGCTCAACAACCACGACTCAATTGGTTGGATCATCAAGAAGCAGTCCCAGAAGGAACCATTCAACGAGTGTATGCTCATCCGGGCTGGATACCGGTTGCCAAGGATGGCGAAGGGAACAACATTGCCATTGATTTAGCACCGGGTCCTCGTGGTCGATGGGGTCAAGTTATTCTGTTCGGACGGGATTTCGATCGAAAATATGTCGTTTCTAGCTGTTGGGCCAGCTTTTTGTCCACATTGGCCGATGATTTGGAAAATGGCGATCATTATATCGTTGAAGATGTTGAAGAAGGTGAATTGCGATTCAGAGCCCCAAATGGTAGATTGGTGTCGTATTTCGATGTGCTACGATCTCGAGTCGATCGTCAGATCCGTCAAGCACGAAAGCATGCCCAGCAGGCTGCCCCACAGCGAGGACCTGAGCATACAAAGCCAAGTTCGGCATCCACTCAACGGCAACAGAGTCGAGTCACATCTAGTTCATCGACTCGAAACTCTAGTCCAGACAATGCTCGAAAGGTGTCTAATCCAAACTTGATCTCGCCAATGGGGTCATCTACGAACTTGCCTGCCGCGGGATTGTCTACATCTACACTCAGCAACGCCAGCGGTAGTGGCACTACATCTCCTCGGTCTGCTACTGGTTCTAGTGAAAAGCCTGTCAAGATTGACGAGGCGGTGAAGGCAGTTCAAGCGGAAGCAGACTCTAAACCTGCAGCTGCAGCTGCAGCTGCAGAAAAGTCGTCCGACAACAAGGAGAACAAGGCTGCTACTGAAGAGGATACGAAATCTAAATCTACAACCGAGGAGCCGGTAGTCCAGGAGGGCGACAAGAAGACGAAGAAGGAGAATGAAGCTGACAAGGATGAAGTCGACGAAGTTGACATGCTCAAGGATGACCTTGATGAAGTAGAAATCTAGACGAGTCTAATTGTTTTTTTTTTTGCTGTAATTACTACTACCACATGAACCTTTGGAGGTTTTCGGGTTCACTGGGCCATTTGAACGGGAAATACAGAAACACGTATACGGTTACTGCGTTAATTGTCATGTAGTAGCCAAACTCGAGCCACAGCCGCACGGGGCGGACCCGCGGCGCCGCGAACATACGCCAAACCATGTATGGCACGATGAAGTAGCGGGGTTCCAGCAGCGGGCTCGGCACAATTGATGCGGCAATGGCGCCCAGGAACGCGGTGGCGGTGATTGGGCTCATGTTAGTGTAGGTGGATGTCGCCGCCGCCCATACGGCGACGTGGTACACGGGCACCATCAAGAACTTTCGGTATTCAGCGTTTGCAGGGTAAAAGAATCTGCGCCACAGATAAAATGTGTAGTGTCGGTTATCAGCTAGCATGAATGGATGCACCACTGTAAATTTATCAACAATTATCGCAATTACTGCTGATACAAGGATGAATCTGACAATTCGCAGTGGTGTTCCAAAGTTGTTGCACAGGTACCGCCGTACGAACCGGGGCCCAAACCACAGTGGCCAAGAGAACAGAGCCCAAAAGAACGCGCAGTACAGCAGCTGAGGAACGTTGCTGCTGAATGTATGGTTGGACTTGTCGCCCAATGCAATTCCGCCGTTGGAGATGACAAACGCGCCAAATGCGGCCGCGACAGCTCCAAACGGGATGGTGATTGAGAGATCTGTGAACGCCTTGACGATGAATGCTTGCAATTGTTTGAGGATCGGTTGCGATGAGTCAACCTGATCGCACAGTAGCTTCACTGCAACGAGTCCGGCCCACACAATGTTGGTTTGGCGAAACGTGATGCTCATTGCCGCGACGATCGCCGAGGCTATATGGGCTAATTTGCCACCCCGGGACCCAATTGCTAGCGATCCAACGATAAATGCAGTAGACCAGACATCTGTATAATACAGCAGTCCAAAGAATGCAATCAATGGGTATGCTGCAAGGGCGACCGCAGTGTCCAGGGGTATTGAGCGGGTGGTCAATACCGCCAGAGGAACAGCTGCCAACACCCCGACAAGATTGACATTCCGTAACGTGTCGGTAGTGCAGTAGTAGTCGTAGCTCTTGAGAGCCACGACCAATTTGGAGTAATACACCCCCAACACGTACAAGCCGGGAGGGGTGGTGATCTTATTGTCCCAGTAGGTCCAATGGCCAACACAATACTGTCGAGTCTGGGGTATATGAAAGATTTCGTCCAGATATGGCTCAGGAGCTATTTCATTGACAGCTTTGAATGCTGTCAATGCTGCTGCCACAAGCACTGCATATCGTATGTGTGCTCCTCCAAGCATGGTGTGTAATAATAATAATGTTCTATTCGACATTCTTCCTCCCAGTAGTGGCCATCACGTTAACGTTGGAGGGAGAAAACGCCGGCATATTGATAATTAAAATGAAAATCTAAACAGACGACCCCTCCTCAATATGCTTACAGACTCTGCCAAATGGCGGTGCAGGAGAGTCAAGAGCAGAAGGGTCTGGCTGATATGCTAGTGAATTGTATTATCAGTTGACATCAGGGAAGTTGATACCGCCGTATTCAATAAACGATGCTATAACTGGAATGAAATAATTATATATAACTACCAGATACTCTCCATAGCAAACGCTTCGACTTGCTCGACGCCGTCACCAGAGAATGTGAGCTTTGAAAATTGGGTTTCCGGAAACACCAGGATAGTTGCATACTGCTCGCCGGCGTTGAACACCAGTTCCATAATAGTTCGGTCGATCACACCATCCAGTTCGAATCCCGAAGGCACTTCAAATTCAATTGGTCTCACATAGTTCGTATCGTTATATGCAGTATGCGATCGATCGAGTTGGAACATTTTGGTAGCAGCGGTGTATGTAGCATTGACAAAATCAGTTGCAGATTCCAACGTGAACTGAATATCCTTATTTGGGTTGGTATTTGCCTTGAACCTCATAGACCCCGATCCAGAGTCTGCTAGCTGCGCACTAAAACCGTCACGGTCGCGTTGAACCTTTATCTTATAGCCTGTTACTGGACTCAACCCGGCGTGCGGCTGATTAAAGATAGCGTCACCTTTGAAACTGATATCTCGAGGCCACGACTGAGAACTTTGCCACCCTTCTGGGATAGTCGGGGTGTTCCCAGCGTAGGTGACTGCAGCAGCCCAAGAAATGTACAATGGTGGATCAACATTGGTATAGAATTGGCCAGCGTAGTCATCTGGCCCAAGCTGATTCGGCTTCCAATCCGACTGCGGCTCAAAATGGGTCCCATTGAAGTCACCAGTAATATAGTTGACAACAGAGAGGCCGTTATTCCCACCTGAACCCATAGAAACAAACAGAGTGGGTTTTCCGTCGATAGTAACAAAATTTGGGCATTCATAACTAGTGTCTTTGTCGATTGGATGAGTAATATTTGATTGAGCCGTCCACGATTTCAAATCTGGGGAAGTGTAAATGCCAATGGTTTTGACAGCTGCAAACGACACAAACATGACCCATTGTTGAATTGGCTCGTACCAGTGGACATTAGGATCTCGGAAATTCTCCAAATTCAAATCCAGCACTGGGTTCATGTTGTATTTCGTGAACGTGTAACCACGATCCCGTGAATAAGCCAGCGCCTGGCTTTGGGTGCTCTGATCCCCAGTGCTGTCTTCTTGCCAAAGTGTATAAACAGCAACGACACCGTCGTCCTGGTCCGGGAAGAACCCTGACGTGTTGTTAGGATCCAGCACTGTACATCCAGACCAGATTCCGTCAGTAGAGCCATTTGGAGATATGGCAATGGGCTCATTCTTCCAATGGTACAAGTCAGAGGAGGTGGTATGACCCCAGGACTTGTTTGAACCGCCACCTGGCATCTGGCTCGGTGGCGAGTGTTGGTAGTACATGTGGTACAATCCTTGGTTGTCCCTGAACAGCCCATTTGGATCGTTCATCCATCCTTGTGGTGGTGTAAAGTGTTCCTGGGGTCGCATTGGTTGCGAATAGTTGGCGTCGGCACCTGCGGCTAATACCATACCGCCGAGTGCGGCAATGGCAACTTTGATAGCTTTAAAGATCATTCTTGATTGCTGCTCCTTATTCATCTTGAATCTGTGGACTGAAAAGCTTGTTTTTATATTTGACCTAGACGGAAATCACTGAGCCGTTGTATTTGGTATATTTCACCTACGCGGAAATCCCTGAGCCCCACACGAAAATATCTGTGTCGCCTTGTTGTTGTATCTCACCTACACGGAAATCACTGAGCCGATGATGTTATATGCCAATGATTTTAAAGATTTTAAAGCTAGCAAAAAAGTCATATTTTCGATGTCAGGGTCTTTTCCCCGCACGTTCCTTGCGGCAATGTTTATACCTAGTTTGATACCAACGGCGCCGATCATTCGCGGTGGACGGTGGTGACCCGAATATTCTTTTTTAGTTAAATTGAACAAGGTTTTTAAGTTGCCTTCGATTTCAGGGCATTTATCCTGCATTTTCCTCGCGGTAATTTGATACCAATAATGTCGATCATCACCAGTGGACGGTGGAGATCCGAATATTATTTTTTAGTTCGATATAAGGCATTTTCAATTACAATATCAATTGAGTATTCATTGCTGTTGTTTTCAGTTTTTGCGATCTTTCGTGTTGAGGAACGTGCAGGAATTGGCGTTTCTTACAATGCGGCACCAAGCCGCATATTGGCAGTACTACAAATTAGTCCATTTGTATTTGTGTCTTGATAACAACTCTATCTAAACCATGGACCCAGCTCCTGAACTTCAGCACTTTGGCTGTTCCGGGAACGTAATAGTCCGAGATAGCGCAAAGAGAGGAGGTGCGGCTTCGAAATATTGTAACAAAATAAGCTTATCTTACATGATACGCTTTAGCAGGTTGCGAATCTAATGTTGGTGCACATAGTCGATGTAACGTAGTTTTTCAGTTTCCTGCAGACTATTTGTCGGATAGTCAAGGCACTCATTGTCCGGAATTCACCGATTCTGTCGATTTGGCCCGCGCTTCGGTGACTTTCGCAAGAGACGCTTCGATTTCTGCGTTATCTTTTTTGTGGTTTTTGACTTCCTGTTGGATCTCATTGATGGCGAACTACCCCCACTGATTTCGACCAGTGCGTCTCGTATTTGTGCGTCATCTTTTATATATCGCTGTCTGGGGTGGTAATTCGAGATCTCGCAGCGCAAGGGGATGCCTTCGAAGCGGAGGACGAATTCAGCCCCAGCTCCGAGATAATGGTGAATTCAATCTTTTTGATCTTTATCGTCGATTTTCATAGCTAAACTTGCCTTACTAGCCGGGGCACACAAGGGACCCTTTGGCACTTCATCTTTCGATCATCCAAGCATGGTTTGCGGTGGGTTCGAATTGGTCAGGGTGGGTCGGGAGTTATGCTTTTAACCTTTACACACAATGACATGAAGCTGCTAATATCGTTGCTAGTATACATATGCACGTTGCTAACTAGCGCATCCGGTTTCAAGCTGAGCACAACACAATGTACGGCCTTGTCGCGTCAGTGCCTGCCGGGGGACGTGGAAACGGCTTTGATGAGCCAGCGGGATGTGTCTTACAATGTGAGCATTGACCAGCTGTCGGCCATTGGAGTCAATCTCAAAAACGCTTTGTTTGCGACAACAGGGTATACAGACTCCGGGATTAGTGCTTTGGGTGAGATCCTAGGCGTCGGATATCGAACGTTGACGTTGAGCATATATTACAACAAAATGGCCAAAGCTTGGCAGCTGTGTCCGACGCTGATTCCGGAAGGCTCTACCACAGTTAGCACTGTCAGCACGGTGGAGACCGACTATGGAACGTTCAAATGCCAAGCAAATGTCACTCTGGACTCTGTGTGGAACCTTATCGATCGGTATATTAGTGCAACCGATACCGACCTGGCGGTGAATGTGCTCGGGATCGAGCTTGATCTTAACGAGATTTATATGCCCAAAGACTTTAACTCAACGCGCTATTCTACTCGTACAGGTGTGAATTCGGCGAATATCTCATCGCAGCTGACTGCATATTTCTCGAACCGTATCTACACTCCGGTGGAGCTGGCTCAAGACCGAGCCAACGGCAATACATATACAGGAGATGGGCGGACCGCAGACGAAGGGTATCCGTCAGCGCATTACTTTTTGCTCACGCTGAAAAAGCGGCTGGTAGTCACCGCTCGTGATGTTGGTCTTTCAAAAGAGGTATACGACTTTGACAAGGACACTGATACCATATTTGTGGTTGATGCAAATAAAACCACTGTCGCGTACCTTGGTAACAACTCTTTCGACATTCATTACACCAATGCTACAAAATGCCAAATTGCGTCCAATGCGACTACATTTTTTAGCACGGTCAACAACACTGCGATTCAGTCGTGGAGGACACTGTACGACACGCCGGGAGCACCGTTCACCAACACCTCGATTGCCATGTTTGTTCAGTGCGGCTTTTCCCCGGTGATCAACACTGCTGTGGAATCCATTGAAAATCTGGTTGATCCAGTGGATGCGTCTCTTTGGTCGTGGGCACCGAACGAGCCGCAGCAAATCAACCGCACTACCAACACTGACGGCAACGATGGCCTCCAGGCGTATCAGTGTGCTCAGCTGTACAACAACGGGTGGCGCGTGGGCAATTGCTACGAAAAACTACGCCCACTGTGTAGGAAACAGGACTTTGCATATCAATGGGTGGTTGGATCTGAGATTACAAACTACTTTGACGCAATGGATAATTGCCCAGACGGGACGGAATTCAGTATCCCTCGTACCGCATTGCAACAAACCGCCGCACGGCTCACGATCCAACAATGGTACCAGAGCCAGCAAAATAATCAAACGCAGCATATCGATGATGATGATGATCATGATGATGACGGTGATGATGGTGGTGATGATGGTGGCGATGACGACGGTGACGGCAATGATGTTCCCCCTGACAGCAGCCAAGGGCCCGTTGGCGTGCCGGTGGACGGATTTCCCGTGTGGATCGACTTCAATTCGATTTCTACAGAAGGATGCTGGGTCACTGGTGGGCCGTATGCGAGCTGTCCCTACCACCTAGTGTCGTATGACCGGAACCAGGTCACTCTTCTAGCAGTTGCAGCGGCTTCGGCGTTTTTCTTGCTTGTGCTGACCTTGGCATTGCGAGCAGACCGGGTGCCGCTGCGGCGCAACCAGAACCGATGGCGACGGTTGGTCAACAAGATGAACCAAGAAGAGTACGAAGGTGTTCCTGCATAACCCATTATTTATTTACTGTATCTATGTAGTCTATCTACTGTTTTTTTCAATCATTAGCGAATTCCCTCGCCTTGCTTGTCAATGCCTTCCAACATTTGAATGATGTCACTGCCATAGAGCCCTTCCTTGGGGGTCGACAGCTTTCCACGCACGTCCTGCCATAGCTCATAGAATCTGACAGTACCGTCGTTTGCAGCACAGCAGATGCTGTCCCCATCGGGTGATAACACCGTGCACAGCAGACGGGTTACCGACGACGGTGGTACAAGCACAAGCGGTGTGAACTGTGGATACGAATATACACATGCCAGCAGTGGGTGACCCAAGTCTCCGAACCCAAACGTCACAGCGAGCTGTTTGTAATGCCGTGACCAGACAATGCCAGTGACCTGGCCCTTGACCTGGTGTGTTTGAAGCAGAGTGCCCGTACGAGAGTGCCAGAACCTCACCGTACGGTCATGTGTACCACCTCCAGTGGCTAACAGTGCTGGGGCCCACGGACAATATGCCAGCGCCTTGACTGCAGCACGATGCTGCATGCGAAACTCAAGAACCGGCTGCGATAGCCGCTCGATGTTCCAAATCGTAACCATGTTGTCGTTGGCACCGACCGCCATCTGGCTGGTATCTGGGCTGATCTCAATCCCACATATTTGCTGTGTGTGGCATTTGAGCGATGCGCCTGGCTCCAGAGAGATCGTGGTCGCATCGATTTGCGGCGGGACGCCGCGTTCGACGCGGCGCAGTACTCGTAGATGCACCACAGTGCCAATCTCGTCTCCAAAGAACAAGTCGCTGCGGTTGCCGGGGATCCAGGCCACAAAGCACAATGCTGCGTCTGCATGTCGATGAGCTCCGAGATACACCCGCTTGGTGCAATCAAACATCATCACTGTGCCGTCTTTTCTCCCCACCGCCAACATATTGTCGCACGAAAACGACAAGCAAGTCACCAGACCCGAATCTCGTGGCAGGGGTACAAGCCGGCTGCCCACACCGTTTTCCCATATGTATACTTGCGACCCCAGCCCTACTGCAACATGGCGGGTCACCGGTGACCATGCGACAAGCGAGCAGTAGAAATCGTTGACTAGGCCCGGTGCTTCAAGTGTGTACGAGCCAACATTGGTTCGAGGCTCGACAGGCCGCTTCACCACCGGGTTACTCATGGCCTGTTCCATCCGCAATTTGGTAGTGTCCTTGACACCATGATCAGTAGCGCGGTTGAATTGGAAAATGCGTTCGCTGTCATCGAGCCCTAGCGCTGTGGCCAGCACGCTTTCCAAAGATTGCTCAGTGGTATCTGTGGAGACGAGCTGTTTGACGAGCTTTGGAGGTAGCGGGGCCTGTACGCGAAACCGGGCTGAGTCTAGTGCCGCTGGTATATACCGGTCGATTGATACCGATCTGGGGCGCTTGCGAGTGATTACAGCTGTTTGGGCAGCCACCAGTGCCATTTTTTATCCAAGCTGATGATTAGCGATGCGGTGACCCAAAAAAGTGTAGGAACAAGTGCTCAGCTAGGGTCTTCCAAAAACTGTGCAGCCAGGAACTAGAGCAGAGAATTGCGACGGTGAGAATGGTGCGGCTCACTCTGGGATTTTTGGTGAGACATAAAAACTACATGCATGAATTTATGGTTACTTAGAATACTACAAAGAGAAATCCTCCATGAGAAACCAAAAGCCATTGTCGGTGGCCCAGCATTTGGTGTCGACCACCAGCTTGTCAGCACCAGATGCAATGACCCATGCCCCTTCGCGCTCCTGCGGGCCGGCGTCGAGTAGTTGGTCGGCACATGAACATTCGACCCGCGACGACTCCATGCCACAGAGCCACGATTTGAGCCGCATGTTCAGGACCGGCCGGTGGTTGAAAATGGACGGCTGTGCTGCTATCTGGTCAATGGACGAGTAGCTCTTGACGTAGTCGACTCCCGACAGCAGCGGCTGCGTGTCGGGCCCGCTACAATACAAATTGTCGACAATGATATCCAGTCCTTCGTCATCGTTGTCTGGACGCTCGCCAAACATTTGATCTTCCAGAGTGGAAGCACTTAGGGATGAACGACGCCGTCGTAGTGTTCGGTTAACCGGTGCGCTGGTAACATACAACTCGATTTCGTGTTGCCGCAGAGCTGGCTCGAGCCCCAGCGGCTCAAGACACTTGACATCGCGCACGTCCCGCACTGCCCACAGCAGCTTGACCTGGACGCCATGCATCTTGAGATACCGCAATACAGGGGCGCCGAATGCAATGCCCGACCCGCCAATAACAAACAGGGCGCGGGTGATCTGGTGGTTGGCGGCATCCCGCATGAACAACGGCGGCAACGATCCGAACGGACCAAGCATTGAGTAGGTCTGACGCAATTTAACGGGAAAGTTAGTCTTGCGTACCACCAATGTGAAATTCTTTTCGTGTGATAGTGATGCAATGGTATAGGGATGCGACGATTGCAACCAGGTGGTGGGTAGCCATAGTGGAAGCGACAGCCGAATATGCGATCCCGGTGTGAAGTGCTGCACTGCCAATGGTAACTCGTCACGGGGCATCTGGATGAGCAGCAGTGATGGCGACACAAACTGCACTGGAAGTTTGGAATGCCCCGATTTGAATACCCGGTATGCAATCTGGCCAATCAACAGAATTGCACACATGGCCATGTACTCGTCAGACGGTGGGTTGGAATGGTACCACACTTGCACTACACAAACCCATGCCAGAACATAGTGAATGCTATAGAAATATCGATATGCTCTGCGCCGGATGAACCAGAGCGACGTCAAGCCCATGGCGATGAACGAAATTTGAGCAAGAATGCCGCTTATATTCTTCCATTTGTACAGCTTGTGCAGCTTGCCAGTGCGGTAGTAAATGTAGGTATAGATGATGCCATGCAGTAGTGACAGCACCACTATCGCCCTACTCAGCCATTTGTGGAACGGCAGCAGCTGCAGATAGTAGGTCGATGGCAACGGCGAAGGACGTAACGTCAGCAAATACGTTACTGGCATCAGAGCCACTGCGACTCGACCTAAACGCTTCACCAAAAACGTCAGATCATTGTGAGTGTCTTTGAATACAAGCACACACAGCACCAACGTCCACACTATCATCCTCACCGGTACCCGGAGTCGTCGTGACCATCTGCGTACCGATTCTGTCCACTGCACTGCCGGCCTGCGATTTTTGATCTTCTTGGCGGTATATATGGGCTTGAGCACACTGTACATTGCTATCAGAGCAACACAGATCAAAGATACTACCAGCGTGATCCGTCCATACCGTTGTGTAATAGCGGTCCGATACCGCTTGACGTCCTTCGGGACGGTAGGGTATATATGAAAGCCAAGCGAATCGAATGAACCCATGATCTCACTAAGCAAGGGCCTCTTTTTGCGGCAAGTATGAGCCAGAAACGTTATTCAAAGATGAAAGATCCCAGTGATGTTTTCCTTAAGAAACGTGGATTTGTTGTTAACCTAACCACTTGCCAAAGTTGCGATTTCAAATGGTGGAAGCAACTGGCGGGGAGCGAGGACCCCCAGATCGTTTTGATTAGCCCACTTTGAGAGTTATCAGATCCAGCGCGCCAATCAGAAGCAACCAACAGCGACATGTTTGTATGCATGCTGGAAAATATGCTCAACATGTTATAGTTACCGCAAAATCGACTAAATTATCGATTCTGTACGGGCTGACCATCTGTAGTTCCACATAAAAGTGACCGGCACTAGTACGGTTGATCGATACGATCGCCAAGCCTAAGATGACCTAAAGTACAAAAATGATTTTTATGAGTAATCTCTTCTCTTTTACTCCACATTCAAGATCCTGCAGGCTGTTCATAGATTTCGAATCTGGTGGTTAGAGGGCCAATAGGGGAATCGAACCCACCATCGCGTCGTCACCCCCCTCCGCTTGCAGCAAAACATCACCACATTCAATTGTTGACCTAGACACGACTTGGCGACGCGTAACAACATGGCAGACGAAGAAACCCAACCACCAATGAGCAAAGACTACATGTCTATGACTGGCATGTCTGACGTCGAGAAAGAGCTGCTCACCGAATACCAGCGGCTGACGCGTAATCTCAACACTGTAAGCACAGGAACACCTCACCTTAGCTAACTTTCCTAACAGCTCTCACAATCCATGCATCGTCTGGCAATAGTTCCAACACCTCAGATCCTCGATACGCTTCGCACCCTCGAGTCCAAAACAGCCCTGGTGTCGACACTGCTCAAGGCGTCAGTGTACAGCATGTTTGTGCAGGACTCGGAGTACCAGGGCGAATACTACGAAAACGACGAAGAGATGCAAACAGAAGAGGCAGATTATTCCACTGGTACGTTCACTGGTTATTAAGCTGAGTGATTGTGGTGACCTGCTGAATCGATCACCAGCGATCCCGGTCGGTGAGTGAGCCGCCCGAACATATCAAGCGAAGCGAGCAAAAGAAAAAGGCTGCACGCAGTGCGTCTTACCAAAAGAAGCCGGACGCACTGCGTGCAGCCTTTTTCTTTTGCTCGCTTCGCTCGGTATGCTCGATACCATCAGGCTAGCCAGGAGCGTGACATGCAAACCCTTGGGTACAGTACTACCACCTCTAAAACCGGGGATGCAAATGGCTACTTTTTTCTGACTGTGTATGTTTATTATACTGTACGATGCCATATTAAAACGGGTATTAATGAATGTAATTGGTGATCGTATTCCAGTAGTGCGGCGTGGTTGGAAAATTCAGGGTAAATTCAATGTCGGTGCCGATCCGATCGGACGGGCGTAATTTTCACCATCACGAACTACGACGACTGGTACTACAATGCAGGTGTTTCGTTTGAATAGATGCTCTGCTCGGGCTGCATTCTGCGCCGTGCGACCAGCCAGATTCTATACCACTGATCGCAGTCAAGCATATGCAGAAAGGCTCAAGCAGAAGGCCAAGGCGTACGTTTCGCAAGCACGGAAAACGCTAACAACCAAATAGTGAAGGATTTGAAAATGTCGACGAGTTGAAAGAGAAATACCAAGATGTCATTCAGAGACATAAAACGGAATTCAACAAAAATGATCCACTGAAGATGGCAGAAGACAAGCAACCATCCGGGCCCAAGGACCGAGGAAAACGACCTGAAGACGTCCCCGAAACCGAGATCAAGACCCTCAACTCATTCATCGATCTGCCAAAGCTGTCGCTGCATGAAAATAAGGAGATCGAAATGCTCTGGAAGGCGCGGTTCGCCCACAAGGAACGATCCATCTGCGGCTCATTGGACGAAGAGACGTTCCGACGACTGTTCCGACAAGCTCGATACAACCCTCGATTTGTATTGCCGGTTCCTCACGAAGGACAGGGAGCTGAGCTGCATTTCTTGCAATGGGCCGTCCCCGGCCCATTCACCCTTCATTGCATGTTCACCTCACTGGCCGAGTTCAAGCTCCATCAGGAGTATGCCCGACCGCATACGACTTTGGCCATTCACAGTGAGCTGCTTGCTGAAAAGGGCCTTGCATTGATGAACGGTGAAGTGGAGCCAGACGCCAATGTGACCCAGGCTCACAGTGCCTTTTTGATTGCCAATTTGCAACGGTTCTATGGAGCCAAGGAGACATCTGCCTCTGGATTGCGAAAACTGCAGATGTTGCGAGACTTTAGTTCTAATTCTCCAGAATTCACCGCCGACAAGCTCATTTCTGAGACCGAAACCTTAGACTAGACTTATGTATGTTATGTAGTGATGGTGGCTCTGTCTATAATTGCTAGGCCCATACACGATCTTGACAAAAACATCACTCCAACACCACCCTGGACACGACAATGCTCAGTGAAACCAACAAGAGAATATCCTTCTTGGGACCATTGGGCACGTATACGCATCAAGCAGTGCTGCAAGCGTTCAATTCGAAATCGAATACACTGGTGCCTCAGGCATCAATCTTGGGTATGTGCACGAGCGAAGAGACCAAGAGCTAACTGCAGATGAAAGATTGCTTCCGGACGCTACTAGATGACAAGACTGATTTCGCGGTTGTTCCGTTAGAAAACTCAACTAATGGGTCGGTGAATTTCACGTTGGATATTCTGCGGGATTATTACCACAAATCAGGGGTCGATGCTCCTAAAATGGGGATTATTGGAGAGGAGTTTGTGGCCATCAACCATTGTCTGTTGACAGAAGCCACCGATCTAACCCAAATCCAACGGGTTCATTCGCATCCTCAGGTATGGGGACAATGCGATGTGTGGTATCATCAGAACCTGAACGGGATCGAACGGATTGACGTGAGCTCGACTAGTAAAGCGGTGGAGATGGTCAAGGGAGACCCATCCAGTGCAGCCATCGCCGGCATGAGTGCTGGAGAGGTCCACAATGTGCCTGTATTGGAGTCGAACATTTCAAATTCATCAAGCAATCAGACCAGGTTCCTGGTGTTTTCCAAACAGCAACGTGACAAACTCTATCATGGCGACGAATACAACACGTTGATCTCGTTCACTGTGGAACACAACATGCCAGGGGCACTCTGTAAAGCATTGGAGGCATTTGCAAAACAAAACGTCAACCTAACATCCATTGCTTCACGGCCCCGTCCTGCGGGTGACCAGCCGTGGACTTATGTGTATTTTATCGAAACCCATGGCCATCAATCGGACTCGACCTTAGGAAAGGCTCTTGAAGAAATGCATAAATACTGTCTCCAAGTCAGAGTATTGGGATCGTTCAAGAGAAATAGATAGAATAGCAATAATATATAATAATACGTTAGTGACCGTACTTGTGGAAATCCCATGGTCGACTGTCCAATGGACACACGGCTCGAGACTTTAGCCATCGTGAAATGCAGTGGAAATGGAAAGCATGATTGCATTTTCCCCAGGCAACCGTGCATTCTTCATTGGAAGCACCACCTTGATTCGCCTGACAATCAATGCATTGATCCATAATATGGTTGCGGCAAATGGCGCAGGTGTCGACATCGATATCTGTTGTATGGTTAGCTATGTGAACAAACAACCCAATGGCATACCCCAAGCCCAGAATGCTACAGCACTCCACTGTTGTTTGTTAGTCAAGTTCTTTATTTTAGTAATACCTTTTTGATTTCAAATCTCTTCTTTTCCTTCTTGACGGCTGGAAAAACCGGTTAGTACTAGCTTCTTCGCTCAACACATACCAGCGTCGTTGTCGATATCCATAGCTTCACTCATTTTTTCGACTTTCCAATTCTCTATCCTTAATTTCTGTATTGGCGCGTGTTTCGATGGATATATGTGCAGCGATCTTTCTGTTTGCCTGTCTGTCACTCGTTCGCCCCCACTGTAGTGATGATATAAAAGATGTGGTGGTTCGGAACGATATATTATGCCCCACTCCCAAGGTATGCGTATCCATGAGAGACAGAATGAGGCTAGAATAACTGGATTATTTATTTAGACAACGCACCAAACTGTATCGATATTCGCATTTATATATAAATACCTAAGATTTATTTTAAACGTCAAAAATAACCACCCGTCCGTCTACGCCAGAGGTGGAGATCTGAACCACCCGGTTCCCAGACTTGGTGTGTGGCCGCACCCGGTTGATGGTGTTCTGATGGATGGTAGCCAACTCGGTCGATTCTTCATCAGAACCCTTCAAATCCAATGCTCGGAACATGTTGAGAGCCGAAGATTCCCGAGCCGAGCCCCTCTTGGATTGCAGTGGATCGTCAATGCTGTTGGAGTATTGCCAGCCTTGTTCAGAGCCCTTGAACACGATTGGATGACAGTCATGACCAACAGCAACCAGCTCGGATTCATCCAGCCAGCACAAGGATCGGAACGGCAAGAAAGAAGTTGAAACTTGCAAAATTGCCCGTGGAGCCTGGTCGGGACCAGACGGATAAGCAACAATGATACTAGAGTCGTGAGTAGCAAATGCCAACGCATTGCCAGATGGAGAAAAGGCCACATCGTGAACCCATCCGCCAGTGGCATTCGTGAAATCCCCACACAAGGTCTGGAATGGCAACCGTTCACCCCAAACAGTCGGTGCCGGCTTTTCATCAATTCCCTTCACATAGCCCGAAAAGACTCGTGCATGGCCATCCGCAGAGCCTGCAGCTAGCAACACTGAGTTTGGATGCCAGTCAACCGACAAGACGGTAGATCGCAACGGCTTCTTGATATGCTTGGAGGCCCACCAATCATTTTCTTCTTCAAAATAGCACACGGCAATAATTCGTGCTCCAGACCCGACGGCAAACTTCTTGCCATCTGGAGACCATCGGGCAAAGGTGGCAGCCCGGTTGATTCGAAGAAGAACCAACGTAGGCTTCCAGGTCCCGTCGGATTGTGGCTCCCAAACCAGTGCATTCCGGTCTTGAGAACAAGTCACAATTCGTCCCTCATGAGACACATCAACACTGGTCACGGTCTTGTCGTGGTCCTTCAGGGTGGTCCCAAGCTGCAACTGGTTGCCACTGTCAAAATACAGTTGCACAGTATTATCACGCGCAACCGCAAGCAGCGACCGGTCTTCGCTAAACGAATGGTCCTCAATTGGTTGATGTCCGAGTAGATGAGTAATTGGCGCCATGGTTGTTCAAGTTAACAGGAGGTCGACTCTACTGTTGTGCTGAGGAAGAAACACTCTCGAGCGGAGCTCACTCGTCACTGCCCCATTTGGGACACCCAGCCACACCGGTATCATGCGGCTCATTTACCCGGCTTAGACGCACCGGTATCGACCATATCGATAGCATTTCGAGCGAAGCGAGCTAAAAAAAGGCCGAGCGCGGCGGGGTCCTCTTGTCTCGTAAGACGCACTGCGTGCAGCTCTTTGTTTTGGCTCGCTTCGCTCGATAAGCCGGTCCGGCTATGTGCTTATTCGATGATACCAGAGCTAAGCTCGAGCGAAGCGAGCAGAAAAAAAGGCTGCACGCAGTGCGTCTTACGAGAGAAGAGGATCCCGCTGCGCTCGGCTTTTTTGTTTTTGCTCGAAATGCTCGATATCGTTAAGCTAGCTGAGGCGGCTCACCGTGGTGATCGGCTCAGCGCGTCGCCGCACCGATGCCGAGCATACGAAGCATATCGAGCGTAGCGAGCTTAAAATGCCCAATGCTCTGGGAGAATGGTGGTGAACTTAACAATGTTTCACGCCGTATCCAATCCGGATCATACCCCATCGGCCGTTGGATTATGGCGGACTCGCGCGAACCCGAAAATTTTTTAGGTTGAGGCTGGGGCTCAGGCCATTCACGCACACACGCACGTTATCGGACGTTATCGGCCGAGATTGCATTTGCCGGACCGCGATTTTTTCACATTTGATCCGATTCGGAAAGTTTTTTTTTTTTTGCCATATGCCGTGGGGCCCAGCAGTATTATCTATGTGCCCCTAGATTTTGAATTTTTCATTCCTTCTTCACTCACACTCAATACAAAAATGTTTCCACCAGAACTGGTTCTAGCGTTGATGGAGTTCATGGACGTGTCGTCCTTGAAGAACCTCCAGGCCACTAGCACCTATCTGCGGTCCACTATCTACAAAAAACTGTGGGAGTCGAGCCATTTGGTGGTGACTGACCACTATGGGCAGTTTGATAAGGAATATCTTCAATCGCCCACGGGACAAATCAAGATGAAAATCTCGGTGGACGAGATGGATGGGTTGGTGAAGATGGTCGATAACACCGAGTTTGCTTATCCTCTTGAAGAAGTGCGATACTTGACTATCAAGTGTAGTACTGAATCCCTCTATGGCAAACTTGCCCATGTGTTGGCCAATCTTCAACCCGAAATGATGCCCAAATTGGAGCAAATTAACGTTTACTCGACTGTCAAATACACCCAGCCAAACTTGCTCTGCGAGTTTTTGAACCGATTCAGTGCGGTTGAGGCCAATATGTACCTGGACGCTCACCACGCATTGGTGCCGTTCCGAGCCCCACCAAACGTGCGGCAATTGATCTTGAGTACTATTCAAGGCACCGAAAAGTTCGATCTCCACGAAGTTATCGACTCCAATCTATTGAGCAATGTTGAATCTTTGCATTTGGTTACATCCAAGAACCATCCAATCACCAAGCAACAACTAATTAATGCGTTGAAAAATGCCACCAATATCAAGAGTCTGGCAGTCACACCCCACTGCCTGGAGGGTGACGACGACAATTTGCACTGGACACTACCCAAGTCCATCACGGACTTCCAGCTGCATGTTCCCGATTTCGATGAAGAATGGAGTCCTAGTCGAGGAGGCATTTCTTCGGAAATGTTGACTTCGTTGCGAGTTCCGTCCAATGGTGAAAACCGGTTGTACAATATGCGGTTCCCGAATCTTGTCCAGCTGCATCTAGAAGGTACTCAGAAGGATGCTTTCAAGCTTCCGCCAGGTATTGAGATGTTTTGTGAAACTTCCACTCGATTGCAGCAGTTGAAATTGTCTGGATTTTCGATGAGCGATGTTGCTCAAATCGTCAATCAGTTTCAGTCTACATTGCGATCGGTTGTTTTGCAAAACACTGTCAAAAGCCCTCGAGAATACAATGTCTACGAGTGGAATTTCCTGCCAAACTTGGAGTTTCTAGTCGTTGACTACTCGCAGTTGCAAAGCAACGTGCTCCGAACCACCAAGCGGCTGATGCAGTCGGTTCCTCACACCGTCAAGATGTATTTGATCGACCACAAGGGGTCGCAAGATGACGATTCCTTGTGGTGTTCCGAACTCGACAAACCACTATTGCATGATGGCGTTTCCCACATTGACTTGCTCGCTGGAGTGGACCAAGCTAAATGGGCCGCATATGCCGTCAACCGTGCAGCCTTTGCCAAGCAGGCTCGACACATTGAACTTTAAAAAAATATAGACTAATAGACGTTAGACGTTAGACCTAGAATCACTAATTCGATTATACCACAATCTCGATCTTCCGGATCCTTCCAATGCAGTATGATGGCTGGATTCTGAATTCGCGTAAACGATCGGCTGCCTATCAAATTGCGTAGTACACGGGCCCAGCCTCTCGGGTTTTTTTGCAATTAAGCTAGCGCAGCGCGTGGTTTTCTTGTGGCCAAGTTTCTCACCATCTCCTCACCACACTCCACCACCACCGCCCCCCGATAAGTACCGAGGACGCGTTTTTTGTATTCAAACCTTTCAGCTGCTTCAACACATATTCAAGCTGACTTCAATATCGCTGGAATACTCAATCATGGAGTTCGATTCTCCATTCGCCGACAGCCTAGCTCATAGTTGCGATGTGCTTGAAGCCTGGCCCATGACGACTGGCTCCACCATGACAGACCTAAGTAGTTTGACAGCTACTGCCTCTGCCGCCGTGCAATCGTCGCTTCAAGGGCCAAACAAAAAGGACTCAGCAGTTCTTAAATCCAAAAACAAGTCGCGAACTGCCAATGGACCGCCAAATGTACCGGCATCAGCGCGTGTCATACCTGATAACGAGCCTGTAGAGGTGTGCGAGCACTGTGGACGCGTCTTCCGAGGCAACAAGCGATCCACTCACAAGCAGCAGCATACCAGGCGATTGCATCCTGAATTTTATGTTCCAAAACGTGGAGGAAAGAAGCGTTCGGCTGTAGGGCCGTCGGATACGCCTATGCCTGCGTCAAGTGGTGGTGTCTCTCGAAACTCGCCACCATCATTGTCAACTTCAACGACACTTGGATCTTCTGAAGATCCTGGTAGTAGTGAGGCAAGTAGCGACAGTGCTGAGCCCGAAGCTGCTAGCGACAGTGTGGAGCCTCCGGACTTGGATGACGAGGATCGAACTGCAGAAGCCATACTAGAGCAGTCGCTAGTGCAGTTTAATTCGGAAAATGGGGCATCATCGTCCTCCTCTTCGAACCCCCCAGCTGAGGGGTTTATTTCTGTTGATGAAGCATCGAGTTATCTTCAGCAAATGACGGAATTCCAGAACCGGCAGCAACAAGTGATGGCTTCGCCATCACCATCATCTTCTTCATCGTCAGGGACGATTGGATCCAGGGTATCGGCATTGTCCAAACACCACAAAATCAAGGAACCACTAAAAGAAAAGTATTCGACTGCTGATCTGCGAATGTTGGAGATGCGAAAGAACTTGGATCCAATGCTTGACATTGAAACCATGCAAGAAGACTATTTAAAGGCGTTGTTCAGCATTGATGTGGAAGGAACGGCCGAGCATTTGTTCAAGGAATTGAGTCCCGTCATGCAGTATACATTGACTAGCAAGAAGATCTCCACCTCGACGATGAAGGTGGCTATTCAAGGTGCTATCCACTACCTGACCACTTTACAAGCACCGGTTGACGAGGAAGCATTTTGGAAAAAGTTTTCCATCCCCGAAGGTCGTTACGAGGAAAAGCTTGATGACAAACTTGCAGAAGCATTGAATAAGGACATTGAAAAGATGTGCTGGTATATTGAAAACAAGATTGGACGGCCGTACCATTGTGCATATGTCACCAAGGAAGACACGTTCAGCAATGGCAAGCTGAGGAAAAAGCCGTCGTCCAAAGTTACTTATATTGAAGTTGAAGATAGACCATGGGTTCGATACCCATAATTCTCCTGTACTAATAATTATATTTATTCCGTTGTTGAGCCAGCCGCATGGTGGTGCATTGATCGATTGATGATCGTCTTGGCTGTCCGATTGGCCAACATAATTTGAGCGCAGCGCGCTCAAATTTTCCACAGCCGCCCTGCATAGCATTCACACAAGAAGACACACCACTTCGACGTCCAACATTATCATGAGCAACTTTGACAAGTACACAACTCCGCTCACGGAGCGATATGCATCCAAGGAAATGACCAAGCTGTTTTCGCCACGGACTCGGTACTCCACCTGGCGAAACTTGTGGTACAATTTGGCCAGAGCTGAGCAAGAATTGGGCATCTCTGCGGTGACCGATGAGGCTTTGGAGCAGATGAAGGCCCATTTGGAAATCACCGACAAGGAGATTGAAGATGCCACTGCGCAAGAGAAAATTGTCCGACACGATGTCATGTCCCATGTTCATGTTTTTGGGCAGACTTGTCCGGCAGCGGCTGGTATTATTCACTTGGGGGCCACTTCATGCTTTGTTACTGACAATGCTGATTTGATCTTCTTGAGAGAAGGCTTGGATTTGTTGATTCCTAAGCTGGTTGCTGTTATTCGGCAATTGAGCAAGTTTGTATTGGAATACAAGGATTTGCCAACCTTGGGTTTCACCCATTTCCAACCAGCTCAATTGACCACTGTTGGTAAGCGAGCTACCTTGTGGTTGCAGGAATTGTTGTGGGATTTGCGAAACATGCAACGAGCTCGAGATGACCTTGGATTGCGAGGTGTCAAGGGAACTACTGGTACTCAAGCCTCGTTTTTGTCCTTGTTCAATGGTGACCATGACAAAGTTGAGCAATTGGATGAACGAGTGGTTGAATTGTTGGGTTTTGACTATGCTTATCCATGCACTGGTCAGACCTATTCCCGAAAGATTGACTTTGATGTCATGGCCCCATTGGCCTCTTTGGGTGCTACTGCACACAAGTTTGGCACTGACATTCGTCTGTTGGCCAATTTGAAGGAGGTTGAAGAGCCGTTTGAAAAGAGCCAAATTGGATCCTCAGCCATGGCTTACAAGCGAAATCCAATGCGATCTGAACGAATCTGTTCGTTGGCCCGAAACTTGAACTCGTTCTTGATTGGTGCTTTTGAAACCGCCAGTGTTCAATGGTTTGAACGAACCTTGGACGATTCGGCTGGGCGTCGAATCTACTTGCCTCAAGCATTCTTGGATGCTGATGCTGTGTTGATCACCATGCTCAATGTGGTTAGTGGGTTGGTGGTATACCCAAAGGTCATTGAACGACGAATCATGTCTGAGCTTCCATTCATGGCCACTGAAAACATTATCATGGCTATGGTTCAACGAGGTGGGGACCGACAGCAATGCCATGAAGAAATTCGAGTCTTGTCTCACCAGGCTGCTGATGTTGTCAAGAACCAAGGTGGTGACAATGATTTGATTGAGCGGGTGCGGCGTACCGAGTACTTTAAGCCAGTGTGGGGAGATCTTGAAACGTTGCTGGATCCGTCTACTTTCACTGGTCGTGCCAGCCAGCAAGCCG
This sequence comes from Blastobotrys parvus, assembly GCA_030564285.1. Classification (NCBI taxonomy): domain Eukaryota; kingdom Fungi; phylum Ascomycota; class Dipodascomycetes; order Dipodascales; family Trichomonascaceae; genus Blastobotrys; species Blastobotrys parvus. The sequence goes on from JAJLUP010000060.1 coordinate 53,742, forward strand.
AAAATTTTATCAAGGTTACTGTGGCCAAGGCTTTGGAATCGTACCCAATTACTGAACAAGATGCTCAAATCAATGTTTAATTTATGTAGGAATATACTATGAACTGTGAATTGCCTTCCACATTGCCAGGTCTTCTTCTTTATGCATTTTTTCATCTTTGGCCGGATCCTGACTGCGTGATGAGGGCAATTCGGTGGTTAGTGGTTGAAGGTCGAATGTTTTTGCCATTTGCTTGATCTTGTCGAAGATGTCCGTGTTTTTCTGTTTGAGAGATGTGATTTGATCTCGTTTCTGCTTGATTTGCTTATCCATCAGCATGATCATGTTTTCTCTGGATTGATGAGGACGGTATTCGTTGAGCAAGTGGTGCATGTTGATCAGAATTGTCTTGATATCTTCCACCTTGTCGGCATGTGAGTCTGGTGCTATCGTCATAATCCCGCTCAATTCCAAAAAATTCAACAATGCAGACCGCAGCAGCTTTTTCAATTCGCGTACCCTATCGGTCGGGGTAGATATTTCACCATATAGTCGTTTGATACCGGCCTCTTCCAGCGATACAAGGTTGTCTTCGGGCTGCCATACGCTCCCTAATGACCGGTACGGCTTGTCTTTTGGAGGTTGTGGGGGCACCAGAAACGTCAATGGTGCTTCCAGAGTTTCTTCATTGTGATCGCTTTTGGCCTGCTCTGTTTCCAACAGGTCGAGATTTTCTTTTGTAAAGTGTTGAAAGTAGAATGGCGGTGGTGGAAACGTCGCCTGTGTCTCCATCTTTTGCTGTGTGTGTATGGGGAGGTGGTGATGGTGATGGTGTTTTCTGAAAGTTTTGGGCTTGCTCCTTGACGCGGACATCACCAACATCACTCACACACACTGGCAAGGTAATCATGGCCAAAAAGACCAGTGCTGCCAAGAAAAAGGCCAAGGCGGCCAAACAGAAACAAAAAACGAAAGTAGTGTCCAAGCCTGATCTGAAAAATCTGCAAAGCGACGACTTGCATGGGTCAAGTGAAGAGCTGGACGATGACGACCGGGACGAAATTGCCAGCGACAGGCAACATCAGCATCAGCATCAGCATCGGCATAACAGCGCCGGTAATTCAGCGTCAGCATCGATGGTAGGCCAGCTCGACACATATCTCAAAGATCCAGCATTTGCTACAAAAAGCACCACCGAAAAGATGCTGCAAATGGCGGCCATAGCAGATGCCATGACTCGAGGATTGCCGCTTCCTATCGACGACGAAGTGTCCAAAAACACACTACCACCAATTGGCAACGAAAAGCAAGAGGATTTAGATGTAGATGCATTGTGGGATAAATACGTCAAGGGTAGCGAACAGGCCATTCCGTCGGAGGATCAAATTGCTACCATTGAGAACGGACACATGACAAAGTTTGATAAGATGATCACTCGTTATAGTGTGGCCCAAGCCATGAGCCAATTGCAATATGAAGAAGGATTCAAAACCATGAAGGAGTATTTAGAAGCGGGAGAATTCCGGCAGCTGCTTTCACATTTTTACTATGACTACCACCGCATCACGCCGCCGCACAATGAACGAATCGATTTGAACAAGCTGTTCCGAGAATGCACGGTGGACAATTTGACGGAGATTATAGCGCAGAAATATGACTCGCCGATGGAAGAAGAAGAAGAAGAAGAAGAAGCAGAAACCGACGACGGCAAGGATCAAGGCGATTTGGAAATTGGCCTTTATGGATGGGGGCATTATCTACAACCCGAGCTGAAGCGACGACAGGTGATGAAGGAAATGCTATTTTGGTACAAGATTAAACTAGCTGGCAGCCGACTGGACGGCTTCATAGCCGCTAAACGGTGGATGGATGCACGAGAACGCAACAAGCGACATGCAAAACAAGTGGCGAACTAAGGAATGCCCGCTTCAAATATGGCCGCAAGGGCTGCAGCATTGCCCTGGTTGGCCATGATACAATCGACAATATTATTTTCGGGAGGATCTTCGCTGATAAATAACGAGGTGATTTCGTTCACCAAATAGTCGACATTCATGTCGTTCATCATGTCGACTTCGGCTTCAGTCTCGATCTCGGTGCTGATGGGGTTATAAGCTGCTGATGTGCTGAGCTCATTGCGGTCTTCCCATATCAAATCGTCATGTATTTGATCTCGCAGTGTCATGTTTCCGGTGGTGGGTGATGAGTAGGACTCATCGAATTGTGGTAAGAATTGCTGCATTGATAGAGCATCACGGAATGCATGTTTCCCGAGTTCCATGAATGAATGCAACAGACGTTTCAAATGTTCAGATATCGGCATGTCTAATGGCCGAGGCTGTTGCACAATTCTTACAATCTTGTCGCGGGTTTTCTCGCCCAGAATGAAATAAATTGCCTTCACGTAATCGCTAAATGTGATATATCCTTTTCTTTCTTGGTCATAGAAATCCAACATCCAATTCTTCAGGTAATCGTCGCTGCAATAGACAGTCGGCAGCACCGTGGCAAACTCCTCTCGGTCACAACACAGACAATCTGGGGAGCCTTCTAAACGCTCGTCCGCGATTTTGGAATTTGCAATACATCTGAACTGGTCGTACAATGCCTCAATCTCGCTGGAATTGGTGTTGATCCCGGCGATTTCTTTGAGCGATTCGGTCATGTCAAACGGCAAAGTGTTGAGTACGCCGCCATGAACAAGATCGATATTCTTTTTCGACCGCCATGGCACCTGGTTCCGATACAAGCTGATGTAATCCAGATGCTTTGGAACATGCTGATTGATTTTCAACAGAGGATGGCTCGGCTCATGCATGTTGGCCAGTTCACAAGTCTCGCAGAAGCTGGCGTCGTCACATTCGGTGCAGAGGTATCGAACGCCTTGAAAGTTGATTGTTTGGCATGCAGAGCATATCACGTCGTGATGCACCACCGCCTGCCGATTCAGCGTGTCGTCTCCTAGTCGTTTCAATGCATTGTAGAGACGTTGGGTATCTTTAGAGAACGGTGGTGATGCCGACGGTACGGTCAGCAACGGCTCGCCGTGGTCAGCACGATACCGTTTCGGTCGACGTGGTTTTGGAGGACGCGATGGGAATAACGATGCGTATAATGTGGTGGCTGCCAGGACTGTTGTGAACGTTGTGCCAAGAAAAATGGCGGCGGTCTGAATGTCCTGGTGTTGTGGCATTCGTGTGGATGTGGTGAAGTTGGCGGGTGCCGCACTGGGATGATGATGTCTACGACCGGCCTGATCACACCGAGCATATCGAGCGCAGCG